>JAHWXV010338497.1:0-12234 GCA_024586415.1 Phrixothrix hirtus
CCCCCCCCCCCCGTTCAAGTGGACCGCTTATGATGGAAATAAAGAAATAGTATTTACAGTAAACCAAGTTTGAACTTTTTAAAATGCTTCTTTTGAGATATTTTAAAAAAATTGACTTGACGGTGCCATCTTCAAAAGATTCTAGCTCTCTTACGAAACATTTTTGGATGAAGGTATAATTTAGTTAAATTGACACAAAATCACGTTTAGTATGTGGGGGTTTCCGTTTGTCAGGACAGTTCCTGGACAATATACCCGATTATTCACATTTACGCCGCGAAATATTATGGCCAAATTATATGCTTTTAAAAGGGTTTTGTGTTTGGGACGTATAAGGGCCTACTGGATGTACATTTTAAAATTAGTTTCATAATGTACAAGGTGTTCCAAAAACACAAAAATTAATAAAGTTGCATTTTTTTAAATGGAATTTCTCATTTTTAGTTTCTACCATCAAAATAAAAATGAGTTTTAACAAGGTTTACCTCACTTAAACTTGCGATTTTTAAAATATTTTGTTTTTTGTGAAAAGTAAAGACAATTTTAATGCTTACATTCTCAATATGTATTATATTTTTTAAGCCATGTTCACACTGGAATTTTCAGCTGCACTTGCGAAAAATTGATTAGCGAATACAGATTGTCCAAAAATTATGATCAAATAATTACAATCTTTAATTGGTAATAACTTGTTTAATTTAATGGAATAACCTATATTTTAAGTCAGCATCGGATGTAACATTTATATATCTACCAGATATTGTTATACATTTATAGCTAACTTTTCATGTTTTCATGGAAAATATAGATTTCTATAATACAAGCTGATTTAACAAATTTAATAATCATCATGTCACCTATATCATTTTAATAAGTCGTATTTATGAATGTCAGTTATGTATAAAAGTGTTTCTTTCAATTGTGGTTCTTGTCATATTTATTATTCTCAATTCTTATTCTTTATTGTTATTGTTTATTATTAAAAATGAAAGTTTATTCACAAAAAAAAAGAATTCATGTGATTTGTATTCTTGGTGATCGTCTGCAAAATTGCTTAGTGGCATCACAAGTTTACGCTGAAAGGTTTCCTAACAAAGATCATCCAAATAAAGCCGTTTGGTTGGTTCAATTTAGATAAACTGAACGTATTAAATATATTAGGTTGGCACGAAAGTTCTGACTTGAATAACTCAGCAAATATTTACTCGATTTAATCAAAATAAGCGCAATTACAATCAGCACACTTTTGCCAACACGATACAAGTCGATTAACTCCATCAGCATAAAAATTGGGTGTTCGGGACTCCAGAAATTCAATGAATGCTGATTTCGTCTGGTTCTGATTGTTGAAGATTCTACCTTTTAGAAAATTGTCCAGATGCTTGAAAATGTGATCAACTGTTGGCGAGAGGTCTGTACTATACGGTGGATGAGGCAAAACTGCAATCTGCAGTTCATTCAATTTTTGCAGTGTAATCTGCGAAATATGTGGTCTGGCATTATCGTGCAACAAAATTGGACCACCTCTGTTAACCAGAGCCGGCTGTTGTTTTGCTAATGTTTCATACATTTGATCAATTTCCTGACAGTAGGTATCTGCCGTAATGGTCTGACCTGTTTTCATAGAGTTGTAATGAATGACACCGGCTTCCGACCATCATACCGTAACCATGGTCTTTTTTGATGAGTTTTCGCCTTTGGAAACTGTTTGGGCGGCTCATCTTTGTCCAAACGTTTCCTATTGTTGTACAGGATCCATTTTTCATCAGAAGTAATGATTCGATCCAAACATGGATCATTCTTGTTGCGCAAAATCAACGAAGAACAAACTTCTAAACGTGACAATTTTTGTCGATCATTTAAATCGCGAGGTACCTATTTTTCAAGCTTTTTAAGCTTTCCAATACGCTTCAAGCCTTCTTCAACAGATAGTGGCTAACACTAAGTTGTTTCGCAATGCCTCAAACAGTTTGCGATGGTTCAGCTTCAACAATGGCTTTCAGAAGGCCAACCACTACGTGGTTCATCATCAACGCTAAAATCTCCGGACTGAAATTTCAGGAATCAGCGCTGCACATTTCTTTCAGCAGTACTATTCGGACCCCACACTTGATTAATTTCTCGAGCTGTTTCAGAAGCTGATTTTCTTAATTTGTAATTAAAATAAAAAATTGTGCGAAATTGCTCCTCTTACATCTCACAGTTTTTCCTAAAAAAAATGAGAAAAAACAAAGTTCAGTAAAAATAAATGATACTATATTATAGATCAGGAAATTTGCTACAAAACAATCTACAACAATATAGCACTTTCGTGCCAACCTAATAAAAAAAACCCAAAAAGGAGTCCTGTCACAACAAACGAAGAAATCGAATTTGCGACGATTGCCTCTGTAATCGAAAATCCTCATATAGGTCAAAACCAAATCGCGAAAAAATCAACATTAGTCGAGCAAGCTTCTCAAGGATTCTTAAAAAAACATAGTTACTATCCTTATAAAATCCAACTTTACGAAGAATTTTGTGAAAATGAATTCAATTTTGTATGTGTGTTAGACAAAGTGGCAGAAAATGGAAACTTTTTTAATTTTTGGTTTCATAACAATGGATCTGTTAACAGACATAATCTTCATTATTATTCTGACCACTTCTGGGTGGGAGGGCGGGCGTGCGGGCGGGCGACGTGCGTGCGTGCGTGCGTGCGTACGTACCACTTTACTCTTGTCATTTTTTAGTTTTTTGATATTTTCTCGAAATCTGCCATAACGATTTTTTTTAAATTTTACATTCAAGTTTTTTATCTTCTGCACATGATATTTCAAGAATTTAGTTACAATCTAATAACCGAAAGTGCCACTTTACTCTTGTCATTTTTTGGTTTTTTGAAGATTTTCTCGAAATCGGCTCTAACGATTTTTTAAAATTCTATATTTAAGTTTTTTGTCTTCTGCATATGCGATGTCTAGAATTTAATGAAAATCTAATGACTGGAAGTGCCACTTTATTCTTGCGATTTTGAAGTTTTTTTGCGATTTTCTTGAAAACTTTTTTAACAATTTTTTTGAAACTTGCTAAGGTTCTTACGTCTTTCGCATCCTTTTCCGTGAGCTTAGAATTTTTCCTGAAAAAATATGTTGAAGCGAGTTATCAGGGACAATCTTTAGAGTTAAGCAGGATTTTGCGTGTCCAGTAACCTGGATGGGTGTCCGTTACAATTATCGTTTTCAAAATAAACGTAAATAATAATTTAACCATTTGTAGACACTATTTCCATATCTATGTGCGTAAGGGAAAGTCTTGTGTTGTCTCACACCAGATTATTTGAATTGTTTACGATGGGGTTATCTTATATGAAATGTGAAACTTCCAATGTTACCAACCACTAGTTGTTTATTAAATTTGGCAAATTTGTAGGATATCATCTCAATTATTTTTATACATTCTTATCCAATGTTACCGACGTCACTACCACTAGTTGTTTATTAAATTTGGGAAATTTTTAGGATATCATCGCAATTATTTTTATACGATTTTTGTACAGAATGAAATTAGTTTTTTGCAGAAGAATTTATAGTTTTCATTTCTTTGAGTTCTCTAATAAAATGGAGAATTTTGTAAATGTGCCCTTTTTCTCAGTTAAATAAAAATATTCTTGATGTTTAAGCTAAACATTTCTTATTGAATTTTAATAAATTCAAAATTGTGTCCCACTTTTATCACTTTGTCAGATACTTGTCTCTGTGTATAACTGTTATTGCTTTTTTTAAGAGGTTTGTTAACTGCAAATGGATTTAACTTTACCTTATCTTATAAATTAATATATTAAAAAAAAATGTATTACATTTTTCCAATTGCATTTGTCAAAATTTTGATGAAAGTTCGAACTGCTATTTTAATTATTTCTGAAATAAATTTGCGTGTTTGATAACTTTTTGTGTAATCTGGCGTTTATTATCTGATTATTTTAACACATTCTGACAAAAATCGGATTGTTTTCCAAAAGTTATTTGTTTTACAGTAAAACAAAATTGAATAATGGTCGTTTCACATAACAATACGCTTCTGTGGTTAACAATGCGTATCATATTTTAAGTTATTTCCAATTATTAGATGTATTGCGTTCTGTTAATTCATTCTTTGTTACCATTCATTTGAAGTCGACGTGTAGGTGCATCGTTTTAAATGGCAATTTTGAAACGTCAAGTTGGAATTGAATTTTTTGTAAAAAATTGAAGGCAGTGAAAATTTATACCAAAAAGGTAAATGATTTGTAGGTGGACACGTGAGTTTCAACGTTGCGGCACAAACATTGAAGACGATCTTGACAATGTACACCCAAAAATTGTTCACAAAATTCATGGTATGGTATTAAATGACTGGCGAATAAAAGTACGTGAAATTGCCGACGCCATAGGAATCTCAAAAAACGTGTATGGTATATTTTACATATTGAATTACAAATGAAAAAGCTTTCTACAAGATGGGTGCCGCATTTTCTAACAATTGATCACAAACGCATTCGTTTACAAGTTTTTCAGGAGTGTTTGATCCTTTCGAAAATAATAAACTTGACTTTGTGCATCATGTTATTACTATGGATGATACATGAATTTATCACTGTACGCCAGAAACTAAAGAACAATCGAAACAGTGGACAAAAGCCAGTTGGTATGCACCAGAGAAGGTAAAGCGGAATCGTTCAGTAGGAAGTGTTATGGCGTCTGTTTTTCGGGATTTAAAATGAGTATTAATGATCTATTATCTTGAGAAACGTAAATCAATAATTGGGGAACATTATACAAAACTTTTTACCTAAAAGGATAAAAAATCGCGAGAAAAGAGCCAATTTATAAAAGAAAAAGTAATTTTGATCAAAACAATGCACTTTCTCCCAAAAGTGTTGTGGCGATGTAAAAACTTAACAAATTAAAGTATAAATTTTTGGAGTATCCACCCTATTCATCAGAATTGGCTTCGTCCAACTCCTACTTGATAAACGTTTTTCGTCAAATGAAGAAGAAACTAAATGCATTAAAGTTACCGAAGACTGTGTTGAAAAATAAAACTGTTTTAAAAAATAGAACTTCGTTTTTCTTCTTCATTCTGCGAACTTTTCAAACCATCATTGAATAATGCGAGGTGGTATTAATAAATATATGGCTTTGGCACTTTCCATAAACAAATCCAAAAGCAATTATCATGACGAGTATGTTGTTTGACGAATAGTTCCTCCAATTTTAGTGTTAAATAGTCAGGTCAATAAATCATTGCAAATTTTTAAAGGAAACGTCACAAAAATTTTAATTTTAATATAACTCAGTATCGGTCGCTGATTAAATATCTGTTTTTAAATGGGTTGTCCAACAAAGGAAATGTATAGTAAATACATTAACGGATTATTGCTCTTGGTGTGCCGTCATACAAAAATAGGTTGTCGGCTTTAATAGAGGAAAAACAGACCTAAACATTCCTAAAAATGTTGAGGTTCTCACTAACCATCCGACTAGTACAGCACTTGTGTTGTACTTTAAGCTCCTTGGGTGCAGTACAAAGTACAACTTGAGTTAAACCGTTGTGCGTTTTTCGAACATTATCATGGATTCAGTTGGTTTCGCAACCCTGGCGAAGACATTTGAAATCGCTATCAACCTCTAGAGCGCGATTGGAGCTCGAAAGGCTTCTTCAAGAATATCCGGAAAAAGGACGAGCTGCCTTCGCCACCAATGTCTCAGCGTCAAGGTCAAGTTACGCAACAGTGAATACCGTCAGGGAGGTAAACCTTACCTCCCCAAGACCAAGTGTCATCTAAGCGCGAAACGCACGAAACCTCCTCGCCAACAATAAGTACTCCTCTAACGCTGAGCTACTCCAAACTTCCTCTACGTCTGCTCCCTCCGCCGAAGGCTTCAAGAAATGCAAATGCGGGAAGAGGAGAAAACATAAAACCAGAAAACCGGCAGCCCAGTGACAACCACCATTATTAAACGCTACGACGTGCTTCAGGCATCTGAATCAGAGGCGATAGTCGACGCAATGGCAGACTTTAGAAAAACTGCCTGAAAAAGAGTCCATCCAGGTCACGGCCAAGCCAAGAAGAACAGATCCACCAATGGTCATCAGGCGGAAGGACCGATAGACATCTGTTGCGAGTGAATTCGCAAAAAGACAAATAAAGCTAACCCGTGCGAAAAATACGGCATTGAGGAGAGCTTTCACCCGTCGAGTGTGGGGGATCACAGCGGCATCATGCAGTGATTCTGTAATCCTGTCCCACACTCACGAACTACAACGTGAAAAGATGTCTAAGGTAGTCCTAAGAGAGCTACCTCAAGACATTTCTGATCAGGGGATTTTGGAGGACCTCCTGAGTCAAGATCTCCTGGAAATATCCGTATGTAGGATGCACCGTGGGAAAAAACGAACCCCAATGCCAATCAACTTCATTGAGCTAACCCGAACAACGGAGAGAAAGGCCGTGCTCTTAATACGGACGGTACAGCACCTGCAGGTCAGGGACGAGTCACCAAGGCGTAGGATATGTTTCGTTTGTGCCACCGATGCCAAAATCACGGGCATACGTAGCGGAACTGTAACGCGGAACCACGGTATGAGCGCGAAGTCCAGAGACACACCTGCCAAGGATATTTCTTTGATCTACGGCACACCGCAAACTATAAAAGCTGCCCGCGGTTCCCACGCGCGAGAAAACTAGTTCCCAGTGCTTTTGCTAGTTCTACGGTACGCGGAGATGGCGAAATCGGCATCTTATAAAAGCTCTCAGAAGGTGACGCAAAACGGTGACAAAAATATTCCAGACGCTGGTTTAAGTGCAGGCCATGCGCTTTAATCCTGGACACCTCCAAAGTGTTCGCGGCAGCTAGTAACAAGCGGCGCGAACACCTTGTCTGAGGGAATTTCTAATATCTTTAATGCCGTCCCAGACATTTTGTGTTTGAACACAAACTCATCCCAAAGAAAAGGGAAGCCGCATTGGACGGCGCTAGTGCTTAGTGCAGCTTTATTCAGGCCACACCCACCTGGACGAAGATGGCAAACAATTTATAAATCTTGATACACCGTAAGCTATGAGTTCATCGTTCTTAAAAATGTTGGTGTCGTGTATAACATGATTTTAATGGATCGACAATTAGGCTTAAACTTACAACTGAGATTAACTCTATCCTGCAAGAACGTCTTTTACATCGTATATCATGATTAGGGATGAGAAAATTATTTGCCAAATGAATCACTAAATGCATGAACGCTGATGAAAAATGACTTAGAGCAACAACGTCCAAGTTATTTTGCCATCGTTAAGAATTTTTTTATGTCATACTGTAACCATTACGAAACTGGGATTCAGCATTACGTTTCAGAATCAAAGGAACGAAACGCTTCCAGCCGTGTCCAAAAATCAAAGTTGGATTTGAATTAATTGATCCCAACCCTGTTATTTTCCAGATTTAAAAAAAGTTTAAAAATAAAAATCCTCATCGGATAATGCAATATAAACAATTTTAAAAGATTAACAAATTTTCCCGCAAACATTTGGAGGCCCACAGACGTTTCTCCTTTGCTTAAGTACATTAGTTTAATGGTGGACAAAGTGGCTGACTGAAATTGAAAGACCCCAGATTTTAAAGCTTCTTATCTAGAAAACTTAGATATAAAATATTGAACATGAAAGATTACAGCAGTTAAAAATGGAATAATAAACCAAAAACACAGATATGTAGCTTTAATTTGACAATGTGTTAATTTTGTTGTAAAATGACATAACATCAATCCACATCCATCTAGTTACATTTTAAGAGCCTCTATTAGGCCATTTACTTCTCCCAATTAACTTATTGGGGAAAATCTGGTTCAAGTAATTGGAAGGCGTATGGCAAGATGACGTGTGTTGTTCACGCATCTAATGAAGGTTTTCATCACTGGCTGTACCATTGAGGAACTTTTTACCTCACTGTTTTATAAAATTTGACTCTGCGATCAAAATTTTTCCCATCTAACTCTTTCAAAGGAATTACATTTTAAAATATAATAAACTGAAAACTGGATGGCATGTTCCCTAAAAAGCTATTTTCGACTGCAATAGTTTTCACCTTTGAAACAAGTTGAAAGTGCTGAAAAAAGCTGTGATTGGGGATGAAGGCAATTATTTTATGTTCCATTCAAATCGGTCTACTGCTTCTGTCAACTGCCAAAATGGTCGCATATAGCTTCAACTTTGAAGGTAGTTCTTACCCCATAAAATCGTTTTAGAGCAGGGTCTCTTATATTTTATTTGTCTACAACATATCCAAATTGCATCAAAATCGGAGTTGGACATCTGGGATACCCTCCTTGTTAGTATAACGTTTCGAATTGTAGGAGCTAAAAAATTGAAATTATCTTGATTTAAGGCCGCATAATTTTGAACTGCTTTTTTTTAAATTGTTGGGTTTTATCAGGTAGATGGGGTTCACGTGCTGCTAATCCTGCCATTGAATATAATTTTTAGGCCAAATGAAAGCGAAGAAAAGTTGTTTGTTTAACTCTCTTAAAGGACATTTTTCATTAGGTTTCGATCAAATGCGAAATCACTTCATTACTAGTGATATGCTTTGAAATATGTGGAAGATCTATTTATTTTGGAAGTTATGCCCAAAAATATAATTAGAAGTCATTTTCCGACCGTCCATAATTTAAACTGCAAACAAAAATAAAATCTAATATGATTACAAAAGTATTTCGTCATCATTCGTAAAAGGTGCTTGAAATACAAGTTTTCTAAATTAAGTTAGCGAAAATCAATTTCGCTCTGGAGAAAAGCTCTAATATAAAATACAAGAATATCCCTAAGGATCTATAGGGAAAAGTTAGCAGAGCATGTATCTCTGCCTAAGAGAACCGCAGACAATAGTTTCAGATCTACTTTTACAAGGGCTTCTCCCCACTGCGAAATCTATTTTAGCCTACCTATAGAAGTTTACACTGCTTTTGAGTACTTTCTACCGATAGATGGCGTGTCTACTTTATATTTTATGTACTTTCCAGGACCTACCTAAATTGAAGCATGTTAGTTTGTACAATTAAAGCACCGTGCTAGGGTGGTGTAGTGGTTAACGCCATGGTCTGGCATTAAGAAGTTCCTCGATTCGATCTCTGGAGCTCCTGTTCAGATTCAGGTTTCAAGTGGTTTCTTGAGTTGACAGAAACATCTCTTTTGGGGTCAATGCCGTGAAAGTTTTTCCCTCATTCTTACCTTCGAATCTGCCTTTTTGTGTAAATTACATGTACGGTAAATTCGAGATTATGTCGTATAAAGGCCCCCCTAGATAATTAGAAAGCAATTAGAGGTGGCCTTGAATGTTATCTTGAATGTGTATATTCTCAAGTCAAGAAAAGTGATTGGGGGATGTGCTCAGTACTAGCTATTTATGTCTACTCTTCTGCTGATTAGTTTGTGTTTGACAGCCATTTAAAGTGAACAACTTTATGTTTCACTAGAATGACAAAACATGATTTCCGCATTCTCATTAAACATTGTTTTCTGCGTAGAAAAACAATAACATAAATAAAATAAAAGCTTGACAAATATCCGAAATCTGCTCCACTAATTAAAATACTTAACAAGTGGTTTAATGACTTGTTGTGGTCGTATGAGCGTTCACGATGCGTGTGGTCTAAAAGCTAGAAAAGATAACAAAGGTGTTGGCAGATCATTGAGTGGTAGTGCATGAGATTGTGGAGGCTTTAAACATACCGACTGCACAGTGGTTTCAATTTTACATGAATTTGATATTAAAAAGCTTTCTGCAAGATGGGTACAGCGTTTGTTAACGCTTGGATAAAAACTTCGAAGTATTGCTTGAAACTGTTTAACCATAACACTTTGAAGTTTTGGGTCGATTTATTGTTATTTATGGTACTTGGATCTAACCAAAAATCAACCAAAACAAGCAGGAAAAAGTGGTGCTATCGGCTGGCAAAGTCATGCCAACTGTTTCTTGGAATGCTTGCTCAATAATTGTCATTGACTACCTTCAAAAAGGTAAAACAATGACAGGAGAGCATTATTCATCCTTGTTACACCAGTTAAATGAAAAGAACTAAGAAAATCGACAGCATTTGGCAAAAAAAAGTTTGGGTACATTATTCAGCTATTGTAACTGTAAAAATGCTAAAATTGTATGCCCCAAATTTACCCGGTCTGGCGCTTTCTTGTTCCCAAACATAAACATTTGGTTTGCTGGTAAGAAATATTCATCAAATGAAGAAGTGGTCGCCGAAGCAAATGCGTATTTTGTAGACTGATTAATCTTATTTTACTAAAGGCATTAAGTATATTGAATATTGAATTGGAGGGGGACTGTCCTCAGAGTATGGCATAACAATAATAACAATCGTAGATAATCAAGTATCTTCTAAGGGCCAAATAATGAGAAAGGTCTGTACGCAAGGATAGTTGTTTAGTCTGATGGTGTAATTAGAATACTGCGGTATTATAAATAAGTGAAAACCAAAAACAAATAATAATCGTACAATGGATAGTTAGTTGGCTCAAGATAAAACTAGGGCGTCTTGAGAATGAAATTGAATGTTTATCTAAAATGCTGGCGTTTGAATCTTCAGTTATGTGACGTATGTGCTTTGAAATGCAGTAATAACTGTCACTAACAAATTTTCTAATATTGACATTAGAATTATTTTGAAAAAATATTTGTACAATACAATCCAAATGTATAAGTTACAAAATAAATTGATGGACGTTGACAATGCAATCACAGTTAAATAATTAATTTACGATACAAAATTACTTCGGGTTACCAGAATGATCAGTGCGAGTAATTAAAAGGCTCATCTGTTACAAAACGCAAATCTTAGCGTGACGTGATTAAGAGATGGAGAAACTGTGAAGGTCCTCTATAGTGATAATTACGTATGCTTCGGATAGCATCTGGTGCATACTCAAACTCACTTAACACTGCAAAGTCTTCACGCAACAGCTGCTCTTTTAAAAATTAACGAGCGTCTTCCTTGGAAATCCAGGATAAGAGACACTATGAAAAAGTAGTTTCAGCAAAAACTGATCACAACTAATTAGTTCGAAAGTATCAATCTAGTGATGCTAGGTTAGATACGGTTAAATGATCATTTAAATTACAAGATAAGTTAACGAATTTAAATAAACATTAGATGTGCTGATCATAAAAAAATTAAATGGTATAAATTATTAATTTTAATATATACTTTTGACCAAATGGAGGTTAGTAATAAAATAATGGGATGAAATAAATTTGAACCTGATTGTCAAGTATAAAAATTTTATCTAGTAAGATTAACTAGGTTTCAAACTGCATTAGTTCATCAGAATATCTTACAGGTGAAAGGTTAGACAAATTTTAACGATTCATTAATTTTCTTAGAAGTAAATTTATTCTATTCAGAAGTTAAAAACGGTAATATCCCAATTTAAAAAACGACCTCTATTGTGATAGCCAAATATGATTATAACGAATGTCTCAAATGGAAATGGAAATTAAAACTTGTTAAGATAAACTGGTACTGCCGAGTAATTTGTTAATGAAGGTAGATATTGTACTACCAGCAAGGTTGCTAAAAATTTAAGACAGCTTTCTGCCTTAACGGGATAATATAGCACCTCCACTTGGATCGATATTACTAAATAACAGACAACTTGGATCGATATTACTAAATAACAGACAACTATGGCCCAAAATACAATGAATTTATTTAATTCCCTTGATACAAAAACGCAGATAAATACTAGTATTTAATAAGATAATTAAAGAATTCAGATAAATCCTAAAAACTTGCTTCCCCAGAGACCTTGATGGCATCCTAAAACAAGATAATTAATTTAGAGAAAGATGACCAAGACTAGGATCCATCCTTTGGAACAACTGACTAATCAGCGATCGATAGCAATCAATGCCACTGAACTGCCATGCCCATTTATTATCTTAGGCACCAACTAGTTTGTGTTTATTTTACAAAGATATCTATCGGTATACGGTCTTTTTATTTTGCTCCTCTGTAATGAGGTCAAGAATACAGGCTTACCATAAAATAATGGTGGGGTTTTAATAATTCATGCGAAGACAATAGGGAAATTTTGAGATGTTATAGTAGTATCCCTGTTAGCCTCCAACCCAAAAGTTTGGTTAGGTTAGGTTAGTTTGGTTAGCGGCTGTGCGTAACTATGTTTTCTGATAAAGAAAAAGCAAAGTG
>JAHWXV010338543.1:0-16086 GCA_024586415.1 Phrixothrix hirtus
TATATATATATATATATATATATATATATATATATATATATATATATATATATATATATATATATATGTATATTGTAACAAAATTAGAACAAGAATAATTTTTTAGAACATTCTAGAACATTTAGGAATACTGTATAAAGTTTCTTGGAGATGAAATAAAAGATGTAATCACGAATGACTCATTACTATAAACAATTTCTATCTAAATAGATTCACGGTCAGCAATGAATCAAGGCTTTGGAATGTATTAAATCAGAATTATGACTAATTTTATTCTTTACTATTCGTTAATATTCTGGACTTTCTATTTTCTATATAAATAGCAGATTAAATTTCCTTAGTTTTAGCTTGTCTTAAGAGTCTTGTCTGGTTAAGTAGCTGTTATACATAAATAGAACCGATTATTGTTAGCGTATTGTGAAATAAATATTTAAGTATATAAGTGTAAATAAATAATGCTAATGTTAGTGAATATAAATAAAGACTTTTAAACAATTAGTTAGTTTTGTTACAATACGATTGTATACCGTGTTTATACTATGGGTCTATTTGAACGAAATTACCTTATGAGAAGTACGCGCAATGTTTATAAATATGAAGGTATATTTTGAGATCACATAATCGATTTGCGAACAAAAGTATTCACAAACACCTAAAATGGAAAGTATACAATATACTATTGGAAAAAGTGAAGATTTATAAGCAGAATTATAAAATGTTAGTTAAATCAAATTATTTATAAAACTATTACTTGTGCAGAAAAAGAAACCATATGACTTCAATTTTTCACAACTACTTAATCAGAAATAGAAATTTTAAAACTAAATTTATTAAATACCGTTATAAACGGCTGACTAAACTTAATTTTTTCACTCTATTTTCTAAACTCATCTATTAAAATACTTATATGTATAAAATTCTGGTGTGAGACAACAAACGACTTTCTCTTGCCCATTTTAATATTTAATTTGAAGTTATTAACGTTAGTTATTCTTCTATATGCATATACTATAACTCTAAAATTAATTTAAAAACATTTATTTATAATTTCTTATGTACCTACTAAGACTTTATAATTAAAGTTTAAGTTAACTTAGAACAAAAATAATTTTAGATTAAAATAAAATGTAATTAGATATATAAATAATGCACACAAAACATTAAAATATTAGTATAACTAAAGGACTCAAAAACCTAGTTTCCCAAAATATTTATTGCGTATATTTAATTAAACCTACATATGTTTCGGTCACAAATTATAAGATCATCATCAGGGTGTATATTTTAAACAAGTAAAATTTAAATATCTAAAATATAGTAATATAAATCACAGTCAAAAGTGTTATAAAATTTTAATTTTTATTCATTTTGGGAACGATGATGGCACCGGTCGCCCACCCAATTAACTAGGCGCACGAAATACTTCTTAACTCCTGAGATTTTTCTTAATAACTCGTATCAACAAATTTTCTAAGGGAAACTGATCAGTTCGCGTGAAAGAGCATTATGGGCACAAGAAACGTGGCAAGTTTAAAAAGTAGAGCCGTCTTCGAAAAATCACAGGTACGCTTCTGGTCACTCGATTTTAACGAAATTCTTATTAGGACGTGTCAGGAAGGTAGTTTAACTTTTCTACGACGTTTAGTTGCGAGATATACTGTTCACATACATACATGCCCACACATACATACATGAATATGTACAGGCACACAGACTAATTTCTAAAAATATCTTTTTCGGATTTAGGGGAGCTGAAGACATGTATTTCACTAAAAATTGGACATCGAAAATTTGGACCAAAGACATAACTTTCTCAATATCATATTTCGTATAGGTATGAGAAAGTAAAATATAGCTAAACCTGTTAAAAAACATGTGTGATAGATTTTAATTGGATACAGGTAATTCTAACACGATAAGAAATTTTCGAAAACCCACGTATACGCTACTTTAAAAATACGATAACATAAATTTTATTTAACACGTTTAGAAAATTGTATATATTAAATCTCTTACAGTACTAAACATTTTCATTAATTTTTGTAAATACACTACTTGATGCAAAACCCATAAATTTTAAATAAGTTTTAAAAGATGGCAATTATGTATTTTTTTTGTGAAATATCGTTTTCTTGTTAAATAATTATAAAACTACATGATCATTGATGACAATTGCTTACTAATATATTTTTGCATTACTTGTTCTTAATTTATGATTACAATTTATAAATTAGAATAAGTATGGTTGTTTTTAATAGGCTTTGGAACGTCACCTACATTTTTGTATTGATTTCTAGACTTATACGAACGGTTTGACATAACACGGTATTTTGTTCCAGTTCCAGTTTATCGATGACATAAGAATCCCGGAAGCTTTTGTTCTATACCTCCAAAGGACTGTGTGTTACTTGATAATTAATTGTGCGCTGCAGTACACAGCGTCCAACTTTGGGACGTGTCCTTCTATGGCTCCTCCCCGAACACCACAAGGATGTATGGCAACCTACTAAGGAGTTTTTGAAGTCTTTGGTCAGGTTGTTGAAGTCGAAGGTAAATCACTGATATTTGGTGTGGCCTTACCTTATCTTCAGAGCTTTCCCGCGTAGGTGATGCCTATGCGCACCGTCACTTTTAAGCAAGCTTCTGCTTGTGGTTTTTCTTTAGAGTACTGTGAGCACCCTTTAGGTAGAGCACGTTAAGTGAGACTGGCACACTTTTACACAGTCAGTGGTGTGCTGAGCATTCGCGCACTTTATTCACCTAGGATTAGCTTTACAGCATCTCTGGGAGTGTGCAAACTTCGGGCTATTCTACCTTTACAACAAGTGACATGACTTCTTTTAAGTTCTATATTTTTTCGTTATCAAGTCTTAACCACTTTCCCATAATTCAACAGCAGCGGACTTTTGTCTCTTCGGCTTCTCATTCGATTCCCGGAAATCATTAGGAGGCCTTTCTTTTCAAGGTCATATTTTATGTCTTCATCCACTAAATACCCTGACAGTCCTTAATCATCATCTGTAGTGGCTTTTGCAGTAAGAGATAGATATGATGGGATAGCTGCCAATCGTCGAAAACTTTTACTATTACTCTGAAGTTAGTTTCAGATTCGAATTATATGCCAATTTCCAGGCCGATGTTGATGATTGCCCTGTGTTTGATTCTTTTATCTTATAGCACCTTGACGATGTTTCCTTACTTATTTTTGTTTCCAAGTACTAAATGAGATACACTTCACTTTTCTAATAATGATCGCTGTCTTGACTTCTTTTTTCTTCAGTTCAGGCTCCGATAGGGCCTCCTACCGGTTACTTACACAGATTTTTATGGAAGGGCCGGCGCCGGATCTCCAGTATCTATTTTTTCTTCGTCTTCCTGGAAGTCTTATTCGTCGTCATCTTCTTCTGACGAATATTCTATCTACTATCTACTGTCTACTATCTACTAATTTTTTCGCGCCGGATTCAGTGTTTTCCGCACTCGCGTTCGCGTTCACGTTTGCAGCTGTTTTAAAGTGTTTTTGAATGTAATCTTCACAAACTAGTTTAAGTTTTCCTTCAATTAAAGCATTGTTCTTTTGCATACTTTCTAGACAGTACGCTGTGTTGCAGTTCTTTTGGCAGTATTCTTATTTTAAGATACGCAACTGCGTATCTTCTCGACTCGAAAAGCGCGACAGTTTCTGTAACTAACTGGACTAGCTGTTCCATTTTTCACAATGGATAAAAATCACAATGAGTAAACGCTCTAACAGCGCCCGACACACTTTCTTTTCTTACAGGAACTGTACAATCTGGAGCACAAAGTAAAATCACGCCTGAATAGTAAAGCAGTGAGAGCGTAATCCTCACTGCGGTATTTTGTTAGAACCTATCTACCGTGTTATAGAAGAATTACCTGTGTAGTTACATTTTAAGTAAATGTTTGCATAAGTTGTTATAAATACGTCAATTTTAATTTTATTTGCAATAAAAGTACATTTTCTTCCTTTTTCGTGTTGTTTCAGGTAGACTAGAGATTGCACCCTTTATAACAAAGTTTGCGAGAATTTTTTTAAAAGTAATTGGATTAAAACTGAAACATTAATTATAATTCTGAATTAACTGCTTTTTTTTATAATCGGTTCAATCTACATTAAATTGTTTTCATCAATTAATGTGTAGCAAAACTTTAAATGTATGTATTTATATTATTTTAAAAACTCTTTTAACATGTAACACCTGTATTTACTGAGTGGTATTTATGAAACCGAAAGAAAATAATAGAAATAGATTAATTTATGACAAAAAGTTTAATTCATTCTACTACATAATTAATATTTTTTATTTTTCTTGTAATTAACCGTATGGGCACTATAATACTAAAATAATATTAAAATATTAAAAAATTGCATTGAGGGTTTATAGATAGAAACTTAAAATAAATTAATAGTTTTATATATACATAATTGTTGTTGCTAATTTTAACTAACTGAAAAGTTGTATATCGATAATTTGCTGGCTTGAAAAGCTGGAATTCAAAAATCATCCTTTTTGATAACTTTGTTTTTTATTTCAGCAATTAATTTGATGTGATTCAGATTCGGACATAATGGAGGAAGACACAATAATGTGCTCCCGTGGCTGTTTGCAACTATAAGAATTTTTATTAATAATAGATTTTATTTTTATTAATCAGTTCATTAATAAAGTACATTAAACTTTTTTATTAAAATTACATCATTTAAATTAATTATTTAATCAAATGTAAAAATAGTACAATAATTTTGAGTAATCGTAAGCAATTTTTTTTCTCGCCTATCGAGTCCAAATTTGAATTTACAATGGGACAGCTCGTGGATTATCTATGTAAGTTCTTAGTGTTAACTAACATAATTATAACAGTTGTAAAATGCTAGTTTTATACATACCAAGTAATGATAAGCCCCCACAAAATCCATAATTTTATTATTACTAAGTTAGTTAAAAGCCCTTCAACAACTCAGTTTAATTTTTTAGAATGCACATTAGAACATCAAAAAAAGTTTTACCATTTTTTTAAATGACAATTCCAACTCTATTGCAAATTTTAATAGATGTCTTCGTTACTTGAACGCAATCATAGAACATTTATCTTGCATAAATTTAAAAAGAAACACCTGTTAAGTTTAAAAAAAACATTTATTCTTAATGAAAGTAAATTTTAAAAACGAACTAAGAATAAGCAAATCAATCAATCATAATAAAATGTAACATAAATCGCTAAACTGTCCATTACCGACTATTTGATAATCTGTAGGGTAATTTTTCGTACTTCCATCCCCCGATGTTCTAAATCGTCTAGTGTTGGGCTTGTTAATGTAAAACTTTTATTTTAGATGCTCCCGCAAAAAACCTAATGGTGTTAGGTCAGGGCATTGGGTGGCTATTCAATTGACCTAGGTCGTCCTATCCATCTACCAGGTCACCTATCAGCAAGAAATTAACGGATTTTTTTCCAAAATGATCAGGGTTCCCATCTTGATGAAATCAAATGCCTTGGATGAGGCAAATCGCGGTCATTTTTTTCAAAAATAACTGTTAGAACTAGAACTAGTTCAAACTGTAGAAAATCTAAATACCAACAGTAGTCAAATTTTATTCAAACAAAGAAGGTCTTGGAAAACGACCTCTTATTATTCTGACTTAACGCTGGCTGTGAAACTTTTCTCATGATCAATACCTACAGCTAAGGCGATGAACAGACCCATTAAGCCACAATGTGATTTCATCAGATAAACAATGTTTAAAAAGTTTGTATTTCTAAATCTTCACAAAACTGTAACTAACGGCTTGAATCATCCTCATTTAACTCTTTATAGAGATGGTATTTCTCTTTTTTACGTAATTTAACTACCACTAAATGATTGGTTTTATTATTCAAAGCTAATTGACTAGTAGAAATATGAGAATTTTTTCAGCTTCTACACTTTCAGTCTGTTCACATTTTGATACATTCTACTTACTGTAGACCTTACAATTGAAAATCTATCAGGGTGTTCTTGATTAATATGTTGCAAGCTTCCTGATGAGTTCGTTAGGCGTCACTGTAACCGACCAACATTAGATGTTTTATTCGTTCACTTTCTACTTTTGGCATTTTTCTTTTATTTAAAAACTTCGAGCACTGAGATATAAATACGTAAAATTTAATTAAAGACGGTTTCGAAAATAATTACCTACAAATTCAAAGAAATTAGCAACTTAACATTTAATTGTTACAAAAATACTGATACGAATTTCTGCTCGAATAAATACGGGTGACTGATAACTAACAACTGAAATGCAGCTAGCAGTAAATTTAATTTTTGCATCAAAATCAACATTGTTAAATCAAATGTTTTTAATTTGTCTGATAAGACATTTGCAAAGATAAGATATTTAGTATTTCCCACTACTTTTATTTGTTTGGATTTTCAAATTTTAAATAAATTTTGTTGAAATTATAATACTGGCGTCTATAATCTTGAAGCTTTTCTCAAAAAAATGTATGTAAGAATAAATATTTTACACCATCGTTCAAGTAGTAAAGATATCTATCAAAATCTGTAAAAATAGTTCTAGTTGCCACTTACAAAAATTGAGAATGACGTTATAGTTCAAAAACTAACGGTCGAAAAACGTTTTTTCATTCTTAAGCGTCTTTCTAAACACTAAAATTGACGTGTTCAAAAAGTTTTCACAAACTTATTAAATAACAAAATCATGATTTTTGCATGGAATTGCATTACCGCTGTGTACATTTTTTCAATAAGTGAAAAAAAAATATAAAATATATAGCATAAGGTATATTAGCAATATTTGCTTATGTGATTAAATAGTGTTCAGATCAAAATCGCTACAAATACTATCCCACTAACAAATAATTTGGTTTCACTTTCTAACTACGGTAAAATTACCTTTTAATTCTTTCTTACTCATTGAGAAACCTATGTATCAGTCACCACTGTATAGATGTAGGTATAGAGCGCATTGAAAATAACTCACAATACGAAAATAGTGGATATTTCACGATACAGTTTTTTAAAATAATTACAGTTTTTGATCAATTAATTTGGAAAATTTATATAATACAATCTTTTTCCTAAATAAAGTGAATAAATAAAAAAGTGGTACTAGACGTAAAATTTGAAATGTAATACTCTTAACATGATGGTGCATAGCGCAGTATATTAGCATACCAAATATCCTATCTATTGTTTATTTTCTTTGCAGTAACGGTAATAGTATTGTAATGAGATTACTTAATTGTTTTAAAAGTTTTTTTTATGTTCCCTAAATTATAAATTATTTATTTACACGTATTCAACTTAATATTTATTTTAGAGTCCGCTAGTACTAAATATTTATATTTATCTATAATGGTTTCTTAACAAGACAAGATGCTTATGAAAACTAAAGTAAAGAAATTAAAACTGCTATTTATATAAAAAACAAAGATATTCTGGAATATTCAGAAAAAATAAAGAATACAATTAAAACGCTGATGTAATAAATTCCAATGCCATGGCTCATTGCTGACTTTGAATTTATTTATATATCAGTTGCAGTAATGAATCATTCATAATTACATCATTTATTATAGTTCAAAGGAATCTACTAGAATGTTCCAGAATCTTCTACAAAAGTATAGTTATTTCTAAGTTTGTTACACTATCCCCTCCATAAGACTGTCACGATCCGTAACAGTGACCATGGACTTTCCTCTTGCGGTGGCCCTACTGTTATTTGGAAATGTCGGAAACTACACTGTGAGTCATAGTTGCAACCCCATTTCTTGAAGCAGCGGCAGTCCTCAGATTTCGTCGTTGGTGGAGTTCGTCTTGTATTCCGACTACACGCCATAATTTTGATACCAGTGTCTCGAAACACTACTTCCAACATGTTGTGTACCAGCGCCAGTTAAGGTGGCCTAACTTTTGCAGATATTTATCTCCATATCGCATTGCCACCCGTGAAACAAAGTAATCGAAATTATTTTGCAGATCGTCCAGTTTGAACAATGTCCAAAGCATTCTTGCGTAGAGATATTATTAAGGTAGTTGCATTTTCTTCAATTCGATGAGGCAGCTGCCACAAATTATTTATAATGATTGGTCCAAACTGTCTTTCCGTCATACAGGGGTGTCTTCACGTATTTTCTAATGCTTGGCGTGGTATTTGTAGTAGCAAGTAGGCAAGGGAACTGCTGGACCTTGATTTCTGTTGATTACTCATGTGGAACAGAGGACGTCTTCTTCTTAGGCACGCTGACTTCTTTATTTATGGTAAGAACGATGAACTTTTGATGTAGTCATCAAAATTTTTGGTTAACTCCTCATACTTCGTTAACGTTTCATTGGTAATGTCTTCTATTTCGTTTGTTAATTTATTTGTCAGATCTTCTTGTAATTTAATTTGGCTTAATTTAATTTCTTCTGGTACTTTGCTTGTAATTTCATTTTATAAATTAATTTGACTTCAGTTAATTTCTTCCCGTTGTTTTAATTTCCTCTTGCAATTTTTGTGGTTTACATTTATGGAATTCATTTTTCTCTTTTAATGTGTTTGTAATTTCTTGTTCCAATTTGTTTTGACTAGACGACATTTCTTCCTGTAGTTTATTTAGATATAAATTAGTCGATAGCATGTCTTCTTGTAAATTCTGATTTAATTTAAATTTTTCATTGAATGGTTGATTGGAATCCATCAGTCCTGTATCTTTTGTAACATATCCATGAGCGACTCTGTATTTTTATCGGCATTTCTTGTCATCGGCATATAATGATATAATGGATATCCTTTTAAGAGCGAATTTCATCAAAATAATACAAAATTTTTATAAATTCAACCGTTTGCGAGTGATGTTAAAGTTTTTAAAAATTAATCGTTTATTTTAAATATCTCTTAAACGATAAACGATATCTGCTTCAAACTCGGAACCATGTTTTTGATCATAAATTGTCATTTTTGACTAGGACAGTGGCATGGATGCGGAGGGGGGGATGGGGCAATATTTTACCCTAAAGCTTCTTCGCCAATAAACAAAATCGTCGATTTTCCTAAAACTTAGAATCCCCCGTTCATTTATTTCATAAAATGTATCTACTCTATGCATATCACAAAGGCAACCATTTTTAAGAAATTTTATTTAATCGTTTCAGGGCATGTAACTCGTCAATTATTTTTGTTAAGAAAATAATAGTAAATTGTTTTAAATTTGTTATGTATTAACATTGCAACCAAATTTGGTTTTGAAATTACAAAATGCAAATGAACATTTCGACCGGAAATTAAATTTCTTAAAAATGCATTAAGGTAGGGTACATACGTCATATATGAAGTCTAAAAAAACAATTTTACTAACCTTAATATACTATATTTTGGAAAGAATAGTTTGTAGCTCATTAAGTTATTTATCATTTTTACTTATTACTTGATGTAAAATGGCCTTTGCGTCCATAGGGAAACGAATTCTTGAAGTGACGCATACTACTTTATCTGAGGAGTTACACGCCTCGAAACCTTAAGTGCATATATCTCAAAAACGGCTGCGTTTTGCGATACCCATAAAAAGGAAATTTTTGAAGTAAATGAATGGAAGTCTAAAGTTTTGGAAAAATGACGATTTTGTTCAGTGGTGTAGAAGTTTCGGAGTAAAATGATTCCCGATCTCCACATCTACACCACTGCCTTGTTCACAAATGAAGATTTATATTCAAAAGCTAAGATAATTTAATGTTAATGCACAGTACCGAGTTTGGAGCTGATATCGTTTTCGTTTAAGAAATATTTAAAATAAATGATTAATTTTTAAAAACTCTAACACCCTGTATCTCCGGAATGGTGGAGTTTTGGGCATATGTTTGTTTAACGTTTTGTATTATTTTGATAAGAGGAATTCGATGTTAAAAGCATTATACCAGCCTCACCCTGTATAAAACAATTAACACTAGCTTTTAATTTATTAACACGTTGATGGACATTCAGTAAATACATGATTTCGTATCTTGACACTATCTGATTATATGTCACACCATTTGACAGTAAGAATTCTATGTAATGTATCCAGTCGAAAAGTTGTCGCCGGACGACGTTCTGCCTTTTATGAAATTAATTTGAATAACGCCACCAGGTGTTCTGTCATTATGGTTTATATAAATGTACGCCGCACGGCTTTAATGTCCATTAACGTGTTAATAGTCCATGAGTTCACACTTTCAATTTCATATCGACACCAATGTAACGAAACTAGTCAATTTGTGTTAAAAGTCTTTATTTATGTTCACTATTTTATAATTTATTTATTTATATGTATTCAACTTAATATTTATTTTAGAGTACACTAGTACTAAATGTTCATATTTATATTTATTTATAACGGCTCTTTAACAAGACAAGATTCTTAGGATTTTGGGAAAACCAAACTAAAGAAATTTAAACCGCTATTTAAATAGAAAGGAGATGTTCTGGAACATTCAGGAAAAATAAAGAATAAAATTAGAATGCTGATGTAATAAATTCCAATGCCAGACTAATTGTGGTGACCTTGAATTTATTTTAGTATCAGTTGCAGTATTAACAAATTCGTGATTACATCATTTATATTAGCACTAAGGATTCTACTGGAATGTTCCAGAATCATTTACAAAATTATTGTTATTTCTAATTTTCTTACATTATTTAGCAATTGTAAGCCAGCCGTTATACATTTATTTTTAAATTTTCAGAAATATCGATTATTGTTTATTATTTCATAAAATAACATTAAATTATTTTAAAGACTGCTTGAATTACTCGTCATATATTGGATGAAGTTCAAAATTATTTTCTATTCGATATTTTTGATGCAAGATGGTGTAAAAAATGTTGTTTATAATCCAAATTGCGTGTACTACAACCAGAAGTATTCTTCGGTTACAAAGAAATGTAAACAATCGAAGGCGTTGAATAAAGATATTTCAAGATGTCAAGTAGTTGATCCGTTTTCTAGTTTAGTGTAATTGTTTTGAATCTTTGTAACAATGTTTGTATATGTTGTAACATACGTACCTAATACTGGTGAAAAACGGATTGCGCGTCATACTACAGCGTTAGACATTAAAGCTATAGTTGTTAATATTAAGAAAACTTACGTTTTTAAAAAATGTATTAAACATTTTGTTCTGCCTGTTGTGAAATATTCACTGCTTTCGCTTTATTTTTTTTTCTCAATGCACCATGTATAATTATGCTTATATTTTACTAGTAATATTTGTATTTTGATTTTATCTTTATAAGTTTTATAAATACTATAAATTAAATACCACAGTAATAATGTTCAGGATACGATCTCAAACATAGAGCACTAAGAGAATCAGCGTCATACGGGTCATTTTTTTATATGAAATACGTATGTATAAAATAGAACAGAATTGTATTTAATAAGTCTTATAGTATATTATGTATAGTTCTTAGCAGCTGAAAGTTAATGATTTAGTAATTATTTACTTTACGTTCTATAATATTACGTAATTTGATAATGTTTTGTTACTGAGCTGTCAGTGTTGTACTTAGAACTTCAAATTCGCAAAATTTAAATCGTCGGGACTATAAACTAACGAAAGCGAGAATCATATTTTTATCGAAAAAAAAAGGGCGTTGAAGGCAGTAGTAAACAACTTAAATGTCAGTAAAGCTTGCATTTCCAAGTTGAAAGAGGAAATTTCGATAGGATAAGATTTGGTTTAAATGCCAAGAGGTAAGGCTATTAAGGTTTCCATAAATGAATATCGTTGGAATTACTCTGAAGCAGCTAATTGCGTTGCAGTAGACTGTTGCTTAAAATGAGGAAGTTTGCGATTATATTTTGAGACAAAAATATTCTTTCTGTAACAAAACAAAGAAGTAAACCTTAAACTGGCCTATAATTATATCAATGGTGACCATACATTTTGCTTTTGACTTTTTCAGATGAAAAAATATTTCAGTATATTGATAACGTGTATTCAGTGCAGAACTGGACCTTTTTATCGGTTTGAATTTAAATGTTAAATACAACAAGTGGCGACACTTAATAATATGAATAGCAGTACCATCGAAATACTTGTTTATTTTACAAAATTACTATCGGTGTTTGTCAATCTCTTTGTAGTTTAAAAGTAAATTTTTGAATTTACAAATTATCAATTTGTATGGACGGAATTTTAATTTAATGGTAATGGTAATTTAATGGATATAGCTTGGATAACGCACTTCTAAATTACTTATTTGTCGTTTAAAAGAGCAAACTCTTCATAGTGTTAAAAAATAAATCAAGTCTCGTGTGATATACGATCTACCAGTTATTTAAAAATATTAAAGTTACACGTATTCTTTGAACGTCGTCCTCAAAAATGCCTTATTTTGTAATTATAGTAAATATTAAACAAAATAAGATTTTGTATCTGTATGTATACCTGATTTTCATGAATTAAAATTACGTGTTGTAAACTTTGATCTTTCAGTTACACCTACTGCGGGACTTAAATAGACAAACTAATATAAACTTCACGTGTGCATTTAATTAATTTAAACTACATATTTTATATGTAACACATATAAAACATGTCTTGATTATTGGAATAAGTAAATGTTTTAATACACACAATTTTGCTAATTAAAAATTACAATATACTAAAATAAAATAATTTAAAAATAGTACAATTACTACCAGAGTTGAAGCAAATAAATTTATTTTTCTAAGCGAGTACTCTAGATTTGCTCTAAGCAGATATAATTGTTTTGTCTCATAAATTCTTCCTACTATCATTTATATTTATCATACTAATTGTGTTCAATGTTCGTTTATTCTTAGTATCCGTAAAATATTTCGAAGCGTTTATTCGCTTCTAAATTAGGACATGACAATCTACCTAGTTTGTTAACTCCTCCTCTGACAACGTTAGTGAGGACGTAAATGTGAACTTTAAAATGGTTCATGCTTTCGGTCATTGACTGTACATGTATATGAACCATGAAATACATGATTGGATGAAAATTATGTGCAGCTTCGCAATGCAAGCGGTTGAATTTCGATAAATGTATGGGTATGTCGTCATAGCTATAGTGAAATAGTAAAATCACATTAAATAAAATTTAGTGCTTTTACTAGTATCGACCATCACTAAGAGGTATAAGGCACATGCCTAACCCACTTCTTCTTCTGCCAAAAAAGGTTTTAAAACAAATTGAAATACCAACTAACGTATTAATAATTGTGCGTTTTTAATTTACGTTAACGGGTACAAAAGATGTGCCTCATTGTTTATTATTTAGGTATGAATATGGTAAATATGGAAAAAATTTTAAATAATAAATTTACAGAACAGGTATAAATCAATTAACGATTCTGTAATTTAATATGTCGATAATATTTCTGTAATTCTTTTGATTTTTTACCCCAAATTACTTTATCTATTGTTTTCAATACCTTTGATCTGAAATGATGCGTTCTCATCTTAAAACCCAATTTTAGGATGTTTGTTTGCAATCGTTTAATAAATGTTTTTGATAAAAATTTGTACAATGTAAAATTTATTAAATTGAAAAAACGTGATTTTCGTTTGATAACAGTGAACGATTTTACATTTACAAATTATGAAAGACAACCTTGCTTTTGATTTGGGCGGCTATAATAGTACACTAACCTAGACGATTGTAATGCCCAATTGTATGAAATGAAAAATTTTACCTATATTTTAAACTGGTTTATAGCCAAAAATATCAATTAGTTTGCTTTCTCTTACCCCATATGAAATATAGGCAAAAGAGAAAGTATAGAAATTGGCCAAAATTTTCGATGTTGAAATATTAGTGGAAAATATACATTTTTGGGTCTCCTGAGTATGAAGATCATGTTTTTGTGAATGCGTGCGTTCGTGCTTGGGTGCGCGCGCGCGCGCGTGTGTGTGCATGTGAACACGATAACTCGAAAACAGAGATCTTAAATAAGCAAAATTTTATATTTAAGTTTCTATCCATTGTCGCACGCGACTGCAACAATTTCACTAAAATAAGATATCATTTTTTGATTTTTTGAGGTTTTCTCGAAATCGGCTGCAATGATATTTTTTAAATTTACTATATTTCTTAGCCATTTAATGCCCTTTGATATAATCCAGGCGGTTTCTAAGAAATTTTTCTGTAACTCAAGTAACTGGAAGTACTTTCACCGTTAAGTCTGAATTAAATAACTATGAAACCAAAAGTTCTAGTAATAAGAAAATGTATATTTGAGGTCGTAATCACCTTACTGTGCTAAATCAAAAATTTGGTTAAAATCAAATAATCAAAAGTACCATTTTATTTCTGTCATTTTTAGATATTTTCCGAATTTTTGGTTTCTCGAAATTGACTCTAAAAATTTTTTAAAATTTGCTGTATTTATTAGACATTTAAGACCTTTTGATATAATCCAGGCAGTTACTCAGAAAATTTTCTAAATAAAATAACTATGAAACTAAACACCTTAGCTAAATGAAATTTGTATTTGAGGCCATAATCGTCTTTGTCTGCAAAATCAAAAATTTGGTTAAATTGAGTAACCGGAAGTACCACCTTATTTCTATCATTTTTAGATGTTTTCCGAATTCTCCGTTTTCCGGATTTTCTTGTAATCGGCTCTAACGATTTTTTTAAACTTGTGAAGAACATACCTCAAAAATAAATCATCATATGAAAATCAAAAACTGTATTTAAGCTTTCCATCTTCTGTAAATGAGACGGCAAGACTTTAGTTAAAATCGAATGGGCGGAAGTGCTACTTTATTCTTGGGATTTTTAAGTTTTTCACAATTTTCTTGAAAACGTCTAACAATTTTTTTAATATTTGCTTTTGCGAGAATTTAGAGGTGTTCTACTGCTGGCCTAGTCCGAAAAATAACGTATTTTAACTACAAATTGCGTTTGTAAACTCAGTGATAATAGACAGAGAATTCAAAAATGTAATCTAATAGTGCTTTTGTAATTTTTTTTAACTTACACTGGATTTTTTACTATTACACAGCATTTTATAGTCGACTCCAATGACCTATAAATTAAATTGATTTTTATAGCATACGTGGCTTCAAGTTGTAAATTACACAATACCAGAAGTATTAAATAATTTATAGCAAAATTTTCAAAAATTTTATTTTACCCAAAAGAAAATACATGAGGGCTAAAGAGTGGGCTGTTTATTTCAAAGCAACCCTATATATTAGGAATACTCGTTATTTCTAAATTCGTTTGTATTCATTCAAAAGAAGAATATTGATTATGATGTTTTTGATATTTTAAATACTGAAATTAAAGTGTAGGCAACTTAATAAATGTTTAAATCGAATAGAAACCTGCAGTTCTTATTAAAAATTGCAGATTATGTATCGAGTAAATAGTAAAATGTTTAAATGTAATTATATAATATTTTTATTATTTTATTATTGAGCTTAATTTTAATTATCTAATTAAGTCATAAGGATAATGATTTTATTTTGTACATTTCAAGGCCTTCCCTTCTGTCGAGGGCGTATAGAGGGAATTTATCACTGTATTTATGTATATGGTTAGCCACAAAATAAATGATGGGTTTAGAATGTGTGATTAAATAATATTCAATTGAGCTTACATTATTCAGAAATACATCCATGTTGTTAATTTTTCTGTCGAGGTTATTATTAATTTATTGATGTTTATGAAGTTTTTGTTATTTTTTTATAAAATTTTTCAAATAAATTGTTTAAACTTCTTAAGGAGTTTGTCAAAACCTATTTTATGGGAGAATGTTTTAAATTTGCCAAATTTGCTCTTTATGCGCATGATTTAAAAATTTACTCTAAAATTAATAATAGAAGTGACTGTTATAAGTTACAAATTGATATTGATAGCCATGTGAAATATTGTAGAAAAAATTATTTACATCTCAATATAGTAGATAAGTGTTGTATTCTTAAATTTACAAGAACTCGATCAAGAATTGATTTCAATTATACCATATTGTAACGAAACTAGTTAATTGTTTTACAATGTTTATTTATATTCACTAAAAATTACAATTATTTATGTACACTTAATTATTCAAATATTTATTTCA
>JAHWXV010338584.1:0-11175 GCA_024586415.1 Phrixothrix hirtus
CCTAATCTTAATATGAAGTACATCACTACACTCATAGATGGGCGTAGTCAAGTCGCAAACCTAATCTTAATATGAAGTACATCGCTACACTCATAGATGGGCGTAATCAAGTCGCAAACTTAACCTTTAATATGAACTTAGTCGCCATACTCATAAATGGCGCGCAAGTAATAACGCGGGGAAATTTGAATTTGCATTCTAACAGCCATATTTAAATCCAAAAGTCATCTTGGAAAATTTTTTTAAGTTAGAAATGGCGGGGAAAGTTCAAATTTGAATCTGCCGCCGCCGCTGCCGCCATTTTGGAACTAGATTTAGGTTGGTAATAGAACCGACGCCATTTTGGAACTAGATTTAGGTTGGCAACTTTGCCCCAATCCATTAGCTAGCGCTATGCCCTAGGTACCATCTTGAGCCCCATTCTTCGGCAGCCATATTGGGCTCCATTCTCCGTCAGACATCTTGTCATGTGACTTAAGCGCCCCCCAAGTGCCTGAGCCTGCACCTGGGGCTGTGCCCCTCAACTAACTCTGGCGGCCATCTTGGGGTCCCATTTCTACCGTTGGGGCAGAGTCTGGGGCCTCATTTCTGCATCTAGGACTTCGGCACACTTCAACACCTAGGGCTACGCCCCTTCAGACACTCTCGCGGTCATCTTGGAATCCAATTCCGGTCCCGTATCGGCTTTGTATTACTACTTCAACGCTTATAAAGTGGTTTTTGAATTTTACCGCATTTTGAAAATTTTCTACTACTTTATAGTAATTTCTTAACTATTTTACATATATAAATAGATGGCATTGATACAATATTCCATCAATGAAGCTTACACATCATGCGTATAACACAATGACAATGCCGTGCTTGATATAGTGTTCCAACAGGAGCGAAACCGGTCGTAAGGTGCCTTTTAATACACATATATGATTAATATAAATTTACTCCTATGAGTTTAATTTTTAAACATCTTTCATGCAACAATTTGTGGGCAAATTCTTCCCTTTTGTTAATTTTATTTTATTGAGTTAGCACTGCGATTTAATAGAACCTCAACTTTATTGCCAGAGAGCATTTTACAAACTCAGTATTATTTGAATTGTTTTTCGATCTTTGACTCGTTTCTCCATAATGTTCATCTGCGGCACTGCTAACATCTTTTATCCTAAAACTCGCAGCTGATGTCTTGACCCGCCGTCCGACTAGGTTTATGTCCTAAACGTCAAAACATTGTGGGGGCTACAAGTCAAGAGGTAAGTTGCGAAGCAAACAGCATTTCATCAAGTTTTTATCCAAAACGTGAAAAGATAGTGAAACGACAAGTCAATAGGTAAGCATCAAAGCAAGCTACAAGTTAAAATTTGAAGTACGTATTTAAAGCAGCGCTTCATGCACCTCAAAACCTTTGTTGAATCTTAAAGATTTCACGGGCGTTTCCGCTTAAAGCATAGCTTCGGTTAACTCTTACAATTTAGGTGCTAGGTGCAGTAATACAGTATTTTTAATATGTTCAAAGGAATTGCAGTTCATTCTCAAATACTCAAAATACCATAAAGATCATTCTGGGAACACTGCAATTCGGGAAATGAGCAATGACGTTTGGGAACTTTTCGCTGTTGCTCATTTATTCAATTAATAGAAAACATTATTCCAAGAATCAGCATGTATTTAAGTGCACTACTGTACAATGGTACTCGATTTTCATTGTGTGAATGCACTTTATAAACTGAACGTTATTTGGATCGTGTTGTGAATCTTGACTCGCTCCCCAACTATGTTCATGGGCAGCAATGCTATCGTTTAGCATCATCACTCACCGATCCATTATGTTTTTTTTACTCCTATTGTGATACTACGCAATTTAGTTATGCTTTGAACGTATTTGGTTACTAACGACAGTGATTTAATGTAGGAACCTAACAATTAATGAAAATTTAAAAAATTTTATTTTAAAAAGGGAATTAGGGAGTAAAATGTTATTCGCCACCTGGTGATGGGAATATATAAAAATTGCAATAGAAATGTGCCACCGGTATATAAACTAAACAAACATTTCCAAGTATATCTTAATACGTTCACTGCCAAGCTGAACTCCTATACTGGACCTATAGTTCTACTAAAAGGCATTGCATTAAAAATGATTTATTCCATATAAAACACTGATTTTATGTTTACTTTTATTTAGAAAGATATAATTCATATAGAAAAAACAAATACTCCTATAGGTGTACTCTCCCACTTTATTGAAAGTTTTATTCAAGATGCCTCTACTAAACTTATACGTGTAAGATAGGTATAAAAATGATTTAATCTCAATTATGATAAATAAAAAACATTCAACACACAATCCAGGAAAACCTTCACAAGATGTGTAAACATACAAAGTTGGTGTTCTTTTCTTTTGACCATAATAATACTTACAATCTTTTCTGAAAACTCTTTTCATTTTATTGGTGGTATAATCGAATGCACGGTATTTTTCTTCTATAGCTTTATCAATTTTTTGGAGTTCATCTATAGGAATTTAAATTTTTGGCTCAAATTTTGACAACAGAGTTACCAAAATGGAAGGGCAAAACTCATATAAGGACTTTCTTGATTGGCATGAGTATGTATTATACAAAATGTAAAAATTTATCAGACTCATTGGTGGTATGTGAATAAATAATTTCTTGTACCAACGGAGTATTTTTCGAGAACTAGGATAGTAAGCCAGAAGTTGTTCGTGATGGTCAATTCCTGACATATATGTGTTATAGTCCACAATTATAATTGATTTTTGCATTGTCTGTCCTCTTTTATTCCAGTATTTTGTAATTCCCTCTCCAAATACGGTGGTTACATATAAAAACACACTTTTGTCTTTCCATTTAACTACGTGCAGTTGATTGATAAGTAGAGACTTATTGTCTCCTCTTTTTAGTTTTATGTTTCTAAGATTTGTCGCATTTGATTTTCTACTTTTGTTGAGAGTGCTTGTACAGTATGTATCTTTTTCAAGAAGATCCCAAGCTAATTCATAACTGTTGTATGTGTATGTATACAGAGTGGCCAAGATGCAGTATTTCATATAAAAAACTTAAAATGACTTTCTCTGAATGACCAGGCCCACATGTTACATCCGTTGATCCTAAATATATGGTCAACTTTTGCATCAAATTATTAGGTTCGCTGAGCATATAAAGTTTAACACAATACCTATGCCATTTATTTTTAAGGTATTGGCGAAAAATCAACCTTCCTCACCATACCATCATGGATTCACCAAGACTGAAAATTGATTTCATCTTATTATTAAAATGATCTACAACAAGACGTATTGCTTTAGTTGATCATTGTTATCATTATCATTCAATGAAAAATGCAAATACCTCATTATGAATAAGAATCTCTTTCTGGACATATACTGAGAAAAACAAATACTAAGTAACCAATATTTTTTTCAGCAGTCAGATAACTGGCGAAGTTGAATAGTTCCTGTATGTAATAAAAGATCTACAAAAGTTTTCACGATTTGTACTGTAACAGATTTCCGTTCTGTGATACGACATCACTCTAGTGTTAGTTCTGAAGGTAAGAGACTGCCGGTATACTCATTAGCGTTCTCCATTACAAGGTTTAGGAATGCTTCATGAAGAAATAATAGAAAGTAATCAATAGAGGAATGCCCAGAAGGGTTTGCTGAAAATGACCGAGAACCAATAAATTGAACGATTTTCATACACTCTTGATCACTCTATTCCGTATTGCTTGCATATCTTCATCACTTGTACAGTTCGTTATTGAACACAAATTATCATTTTTAGAAGGATCGCTAGAGTCCGTTTGATCACTTGATTTGAAAATATGCCCAGCTTCACTCTCCATTTTATATAATAACATTATATATTTGTAGAGAATAGTTACCCACAGCTATGAAGTTTCCTGTAATGCACGATTGTGGTATGTATTTACTGATAAAGGTAATTACTGTTCTGATAGTAACCCAACCTACAAAAGCAAGGAAACAATTAGCACAGTTGAAAATGAATTTGACTGAAGAAATAATTAAATATCAAGCAAAAATTTAACTTCAAATAAACATTCTCATTGTTAAATTCAACAGATATATTAAAAGATGTATCTGGTAGATATATAAAATTTATAATTCGATTTAAATAAAGAATTGGTACAATAATTTAATCAAATAATGAATTAATTAAATATGAGAAAATACTTATCTCTTACTAATACTTTTAATTAATTTAAATAAAATGTTTAACTAAAAATGTTTTTAATATTTGTACTACTGGTAGACCTCTGTCATACAACATTTAAGAACTAGTAAATTTTGCATTCGAAAATCCACAAGTATCCCTAATAAAACATCATTTTTAAAAGCAAATAAAATCTTATAATTTGTAACCAACCATAAAAATGAAAAATATATGACCTTTTTGCGCTTTCGACTTGTCTTTGTATATTTACCGGTTAGGTTGGTTGTCACGTTATGATATATTTCCCGAACTGTTGTGATTGTCATAGTAACGCCACGATAACAAGCACGTTATGGTTCATAACGGCACTAGTATTGTTGTGAAACGGAATAAAGGTTTAATATTAACTTGTCGTAATTAGTTGAAAGCTGTAGTTAGCGCAAAATATAGTGTACAACACACTACCGTTAAGTGCCTTAGTACAATAGGTCTCGAAAATTAGCAAAATTCGACTCTTCGGGTCTCGTTTTTTTTAAACTTTTTCTCTACCTGTTATAAGGCACTACTATCCTAATATACTATATAAACATGGCAGTTAATATAAAGTTATTTACAAGCAATGCTGATGACAGAGAAGTATGTTTAAAGCTACTATTCTAATGTATAGCTGTCGGTGTACACAGCTACTCTATTGAAACCACGTACCACACTTATAGGTGAAATTGGCAGTGAACGCAAGCTACTATCATAAACAATATGGTCAATAGTAGACAAAAGAACTCGCTCCCTTTTTCAACGAAGGGAGTTGGATACCAAATGAACCATGGTGCGCTTTATCTATAGTCACGTGCGCAACCATTCACCCGCTAATTTAACTAACATCTGCTGAAGCAGAGGGTAGAAGTTAACTCCAAAGTAACAATTTTGTCGCGCAATTTTTCAGGCCCTCATGCATTGCTTGAAAAATACTATTTAATTCCCCCTAGGAGTGAGCGTTGCTCAGTCCACTTTTCAGTGTGTCGGAAACTAGCACTATCCCTCTTCCACATGGCTAAATAAGTGCCTATGGGCAATCGAATTGCGAGGGCGGCGTTAAAATTTCCCGACCGGACTATGAAGGAAACGGTGTAGAGTCACAATTAAATTTTATTTTTTGAATATAATCCACCCCGACATCAAACTGCGGCGTTCGCCTCTTTGTCGTTACTGAAATGGTGTTCAAATTTCCAAACAAGTAACAGTCACTGGAGGGCCATATCTGGAATATACGGAGGGTGGGCGATTTGTTCAAAGCTGCAGTCACGAATTGTAACTTGCGTAATTCCAACAGTCGTGGAGCAAAGGTATGCCTCTGGTTAGATTTTCGCGTCTTCTCCCCCGAATATTTTGTCTTAATTTGTGCAGGAGTGCCGCAAATATCCTCCGTTGAGTGGTGTCGTGTTTTCCAAAATCTATAAGAATAATGCCCTCACAATACCAAATTATCGTAGCTATCACCTTGAACCTCCTTGGCAGTACATTTTCCTTTTCCCTTTCATTTGACTAACTCCATTTTGAGCACAGGGTAATAATAGAAAACCATGGTTTAATCTCCTTTGATAATTGTCTCCAAACGTCTACAGGAGTTTCTCCACAGATCTCCAAAAAGGAAATATTGGGTATCGCTTTTCACTAATCTTATTCATGCCTAAATGATCGTGAAGGATTTGGCAAACGATTGTATCTGAATGCCCCACCTTTTGTGATATTTCTTTCAAGCGTCGATCGTCTAATATGAGATTTTCAACAAGGCAATATTATTGGTTGTCATAGTTCTTTCCGTTCTGACGTCATCTTCCAAAGATTCTTGTCCCACTCGAAACTGTTCTGACAATTCCTTTAATACAAAATGAATTTTCCACGAACCCCCTCCAGTCGATCTTTAGTGTTTTGAAGAGAAAAACCTTCACGAGTAAGAGATTTGAAATAGCTCGATACTCAATTTTCGTGACTTCAGATATCATGATAAATGCCCAGATTTAAGTGTTTATGATAGTTTTGCTCTAAATTTTATTCACAAAATTGGGTTTTTTAACACAAAAGAGTTGAAAAACCTCTGAGATAAAATACACAAGCTATAACAATTGGAAATATATTTTTAATCTCTTAAATTGTCCTTCCGACGCAGTTATTGAAATTTTTCACTTACTTTTCGCATTAGTTAATAACTCGTAATAATGGTGAATTTATTCCGCGGCTTTCATACCTGGATTGAAGTAAAATCTTTCTTTAGAAATTTGGATGATTTTTGTTATATAGGGATCCATAAACACACATTGCAATGGGATGATGTCACGGTTTGATGAGGAATGCGCAAGGTGATTACTAACTGTGCGCTATAGAGTCAATGAGTGTTGGGTTTAAACTCTCACTAACAGAACACCGCATAAAACTAGAAGACAGTGTACACACCTCAAAAAAGTTTTACTCGTCGGGGTTATCATTCATACCTAAGGTATCTAAATGTGTCAACATGATGAGCGTCTAAATAAATGTGCAAATAAGCACAAAAAAGTAGGGTATCCTTGAAAATCCCAGCACTCTATCAAGGAAAAGGAAAGTTCCTCAATAGTATTCTGAAAAAAGATCAATTATGAAACCACTACCATATCATAGAAGGTTTGAAAAGACTCGAAATTCTCCGCTGTAAAAAATTTTAGGCAGCAAGATGGTATTTTTCTTACGATTATGCTGAAAATTATTTCAAATAACGAGAAACAATTCATCAAAAACACAATGGAGTGTCAACTTTTTAAATGACATGATAAAATAACATCAAAAAATTAAGAAGATGAACCGAAATACTCTTCAGGTATTCTTTCACAACTTTGATGTCGCACTTCCGATTTTCATGCGTTAGGGAAGCAAGGGGACAACGATTTTTATCTGATGAATTGGAAAGTGAGATAATGAACTAGCTGACAAATAGTGTCACTTTCGGACAGTTTTTCAAAATGACTGGTGTGGGGATTATGTTGAAAGGTGAAAAAGAAGTAAACTTAACTTTGGTATATAGTTGAAAATCATTGAAGTAAATACTCCATTAATTACTTCAACTGTACTTTACTCTTACGACAGCCTTCATGAAAAGTGCATAAAAAAATTTACTGAAGGTTCTAGAAACCATTTGAATCTTCAACCTAAGAGCGAACATAGATTACGTTAGAAAAGGAATAAAAAAGTGTGGCTCATTGTAAAAGTCTTATAGCAGTAAACTCTTAGAACAACTATAAATATTAAAACGCAAAACAAATTTGTGGGCCAAGTTACAAGGTCTTTTTGAAATATTCTAGAAAAGATCATCAAAGTTAATTGGTCACGAATATGGTTTCGTCGTATATTGTTGATGCCATCAATAAAAAGATTATTAAGAATTAAATAAAAATGTATATGAAATTCTTAGACATCGATAATGCGTTTTAACCAAACGTAAATTAGTTATTATTAAGATTTTAGAATAGGCTGTAAATACATTACGAGCCGGCAGATTGGTTAAAAACAAAGATGGACAGGTAATATTAATACGTGAGCATCACTACAGACAGTATAATTTAAAGAAGCGCGAAAATTTAACAAACTTGCTGCAAATAGATGTAAACTAATAATTAAAACCCAAAAACCGCAAAAAGATACGTTTCAAGCAAATTAGAACGTATTACGTGAGAACCGAGAAACGAACTTTAGTTTAAAAACTTTGGCTGAAGTTCAAATAACTAGCAACTGCATTGGACAATGAGAATTCCCGAAAGTTATATAAATGCAATCTTAACTAAAAACCAAATCTTTTTCATGGTCTACCATAAGTGTTTATAGTGCACAATTCAGTAAAAAAATTCGTCAGTTAAAAAGTCCCTGTAAGTCCATTGCAGAATATTAATTAGAACAGGACAACCACGAGTTGAGAATTCGTCCAAGTAATTCAAAGAAGTTAATAACACTGCACCAAGTATTATAAGAAATTCAGAGTGGACATCTGTTTCATCTGATAAAATCAATTAGAAGACATCGAAAAGGTTAGTACTCGATTAAATGTTATTTGCCGCGAACGCGAATCGCGAGTGTTTAAATAGTAAACAGTTAAGTTTAAAGAACATTAATTTGAACTTTGAATTAAGTTTGTGTAACAAAGATCGTAGATATTCATTTTCCTTGCAAAGCATTAGTAAATTCAGGCAAAAAAACCTTTATTTAAGTTAAACGTAAAATACCTATTTCTTAGTAAAGTAAGTTTTAAAAAAATTATTTCAATATTTATAAATTCTACAGAAATTGATCGCATCGAACGTAATTTAATACCTTTAATCAGATTTTATTTATTGAACTTATTTTTACTTTATTGCGTATGTTTGCTACTACTACTACTACTACCAGTTATGCCATTCCCATAGCGGGGTAGGCAAAACCCAATAACAAGCTTTCACCTTCACAACCACTGTATGCACCCATACACCAATCCCTCACACTACCACCTCCCTTCACCTAAACTTCCAGCCCTCTACAGTATCCACACCAGCACACTATTACCCACCAATCCTACTATCACTACTATCACCCATTCATTATCTTTCTCCATTCCTTTCTGTCCCTACACACTTTTTTTGCTTCCATTCAATTCGTACAACGTTTTTGGCAAGCTCTCCTATTCTTTGCGCTCTTTATTCTATTTCCTTTTACAATTTCTTCAATCATACTCAACCACCTATTTCTCGGTCTACCCCTACCTAGTTTTCCATTCATACCTGTCTCATATATTCTATTTGTTAAGCGTTCATTACTCATTCGTTTCCATGTCCAAGCCATCTTAGCGCACTTCCTTTGTACAGTTCAGGCAGTGTCTCCTTCACCTGGCACGTATCCATCACCCATTCATTCCTTATTCTGTCGCGTCTTGTTTTGCCACATACAGCTTCCTTTGCACGCTCCTTTTTGATCCGATACACTTTCAGTAGATACATTCTGTTCTTCTCATCTTTGATTCCAATCATTCTCTTATATATTTCTTTCTTCTCCTTTACAGCATCTTTCACAGCATCATTCCACCATGCGTTCTTTCTTGACATTCCAATCGTACTCATTCCACATACTTTAGTTGCCCACTCTATCGCTATGCCTTTCAACCTTTTCCATGCAGATTAGATGCTACCTTTTTCAATTTGATACCTCAATTCAGACACTTGTGACAAAATTCTCTTCTATAGGTTTTGCACATATCCTTTCTCACATTCTCCGCCTGAAATCTATCCATTTTCACTCTATTCTTCCTTACAACTGCTGTATTCTTATATTCCCACCTTCTACCAAGCTCAATTCTTGGCATTACTAAGAACTGATCCGTCCCACATTCAGAACCTCTCATCATTCGTTTGTCCGTTACCAATTCGCGTAACCTCTCACCATAAATGATTAAATCAATCATGCTTCTAGACTCTTCTCTTTGCCACGTATACAAATGGACATCCTTATGTTTAAACTACGTATTCGATACAAATATGTCCTTTTCTAAGCATAACGCAACTAGCTCTTTCCCATTTTCATTCGTTCTAGGATCGCCATACGAGCCAATTACACGATCTATGGTTACTATTCTTACTCCCACCCATCCATTCAGGTTAACCAGTAAAATCACCACTCTATCATTCACTTGACTTGCATTAAGTACCCCTTCTAACTCTATCTATAAGGTTTCACATTCATCCTGGTTATCACTATTCACCGGAGCATAACACGCTACATCCATTACTTTCCTGATGCCTATCTTCATTCGAACCCAGAGTTGCCAGGGAGGCACCAATTTATACTCCCTTTCATGCCCTTTAGCAAATTCGCTCAAAATTAATCCCACTCCCTTTGAACCATGAGTCCAGCTCTCTACTTCAGACCATAAACCTTGACTTCCCTCATCTATCTCTATCACTTCTTTCCCTTAGTTTCACTCACACACAGCACATGTAACCTTTTCTCTCTCTCTCTTATTTCACTCAAAATCTCATGTTCCTTTCCATACATCCCTCTTACGTTGCACGTTTCCACTTTTCATTCCATTTTCTCGCGTTTATTCCAAGGTGGACGAATCTTATTCAATTTCAGCCGCCCACCATTGCTTTGACTGTCCGAGGCTTTTCTTAATTTCTATTTAGCAATATTTTTAAAGGTAGACCTGGTTGCTAGCCTAGATCATACCGTACCCTATGTCGATGTAGCATTCCCTACTTAAATCGACACCATACCGGTCAGTGTTGACATATTTAGCCAACGTGCTACAAGCGCAGCCACACTTCCAGTATTACCCCAGGCATGCCTAACGCTATTCTATACAGACTAAGCTTCCTATCATGAACGGGTTACTCTGCGAGCCAGCACGTAGTTACCCATGCTGCGACTACTAGGAAGTATACGTAATGCACTGACACACTCAGGTAGATTGCGTATGTTTAAGATCTTAAAATTATTATGTAATTTAAATAAATTCAATTTTACATTGACATTGTTGTATTTGTTCGAGAAAGATAAAAGGTTGTGTGTACCTAAGTTAAGCCTTTCAAGAAAACGCTATGTGTCGAAAAAATCTCGTCAGGGAGAACATTGCTATCAAATACCGTTATTGTGCAGGCGATGTCCCTAAATAAATAAATAAACCGCTCGACTAAGTCAAAATTGATATTATATCAATTACATAACGCACAACTCCGTAATAATATTGTAACAAACATTAGTAAATGGAAAATTTTAGAACCATCTAGAATGTTTTCTTCATAATAAAATAGATGATGTAATCCGCAAATGACTCATTGCAGTAATTTATGTCTGTCAATTCAATTAGGTCAGCAATATGTCATACCATTGCATCATTATTATAAGTAATATTCTGGAATATTCTATTTCTATTGTTTCTAGAATTTATCTTTCCTATATAAGCAGCATATTAAATTCTCCTAGTTTAGTT
>JAHWXV010338609.1:0-12063 GCA_024586415.1 Phrixothrix hirtus
TAACCCTCGTACTACCATAACTTTGTTTACCTATAAAAATTCATTGATTCATTCTTAAACCTTTTATTTTACCTAACACCTATCAACAAAGCGTGCAGTGTCGCCTTGAAGTTACAAAGCTGTCGCTTTGGTAAGCACATACATGCAAGTAGATATGATATATTAATTATTTGTCATTTTATTGTGTATTTCCCCCAGTTTCCTTTTGTGTTTAATTTATGTTTATGTATTTTAAAATATCAAGATTTAGTGATCTATCTAATTGAGATACAAGACGAAGTATACCTTGCATACTTACAATCGACAGCTTTCTTGTCGTTTGCAAACAAAAAACACTTGTATTAAATTGAATGGAATATTTTTATTTACATGTATTTTTAGGACTAATTTCTTATCGTTGATTTAACATTTGAATTAATGTTTTAACTTTTGTTTTAATTAATATAATGTTATTAGATTTTAATTTAATTTAATTCAATTTATTTTTGATATATAACGTTTTACCAATTATTGCTTTCTAATTAATTACGAGTACATGTGTCGATAAATTTAGTTATAGAAATTTGAACTTCGATCCCGTAATCAATAATAATTGGCACAAAACGTCAGAGAAATGCGTGCGTTGTGCAACATGGAGTTGTTTCTGAATCAGTTTCTGATGTACCTGGCGTGGTTCCGCACAATGCCGTTTCTCAGGAAACCACGATGAGTCTAGCATATAAGAAGCAAAACCTATTTTTGAGTGTGGAGTAGCTTTGGGTCCTTTAAATAAGGTCGGATTTAAGTAACATTTTATCTGAAAGTTTCCAGTTATCGTAGTAAATCCATTTTTGATCACAGTCACGATTCGGTGTAATGCAGTGCAGAACACAATGATGGACAAATTTTTGGTATATTTGGGATAGTTCCGCATAACACAGTTTCACGGTAAGGTTTGCCCACTTCAGATGCATACCACCATATGAGAAGCAAAACTTGGTTTTCGATGGCTTTCTGGACGGTTTTAACTTATGTAACTATCGTGATGAACGTTTTTGGTTATCGTGAAGAACCAATTTTTTATCATATGTAACATTGGATGCAGTAGAGGTTTTTGTTTGTTCCTAAAAAGAGGAAAATGAATCACATTTAGAGCAACTAGATGCCGAATAGCAGTAATCTGATGAACGCCAAGCTTTCCGGCGGTTAACTTCAACTACACATTGTAGGACTTCATTTCAACAGCTAAGGACCGATCTTTACTGCAAAATTTGGCAAGCGCGTTGACTTGTATGTTCTTCTTAAAGGCTTTGTTAATGTTTCCAACGCAGTCTTGATGGAATGGTCCAGTTTATAGCAGTCTGAATAGTGCCTCTTGTTATTGTGAAATAGCAGGATACCGTGTACGTTTCAATTGTTTCTCAATCATTTGAGGCAGTTCCGTATAATACGGTTTAGACACTTTATAATAAACACAGATAAAGAACTTTGGCTTCGAACAGCATACAGGAAGCAAAATTTTTTTGACAGAAGAGTGGCTTTGGATGCCCCCCTGGTGGGTTTAATTATATAACAATTTATCTGAAAGCTTCCGGCTATCGCAGGGAACTCATTTTTTATCACAGATTAGGTCTCGATAAGGTACACTGCAGGACACCATGATGAATCAATTCCGGTTGATTCGCAATTAATTAGTTCCGCATAAAACCGTTTTGAGATGATGGTTTTTGCATTTAGCAAAATGTTCTGATGAGTAACTCCAGATGCAGAGCACATACGGGAAACATTTGGCTTTGGATGCCATGCCTTTATAGGAGGTCTGACTGATATAGTCATTGTGCTGAACGTGTTTCCATTATTGCAGAGAACTCATTTTTCATCACAATTCACGATTAAACACATATTTTGGGCAAGGAAAAAATGCAGATATCCAATTTTTTTTAACATATTCAAAGCAATCAGATGCCGAACAACTGTGATGAAGAACAAACTTATTTTTGCAACTGTTATCTTTACTGCAAAATTTCGCTTTGTTAACGTTTCTAGTGGCGCTTCCCCAGTATGGTATCGTTTATATTCGCCCGCCTGCTTTGACAGCAATGCGCACGTACATAAGCCATGCCTTGAATTGCTCTTTCGCCCACATTGGAGCGCTTTATAGTAGTTCTGCGAGCTCAGCCGTTGCATGATTTCATTCTGCTATAGACAGACCAGTCAGCAAAGCTCTCTCAGGGCGGACATTCCATTGGCACCGACCCAACATTTAATAAATATAATACTTCATCTAATAGAAATGTGAAAAGACGGGTTGCCAGAAATGCTTCAGTTAATCCAAAGAAATGAATTGCAAATATCAGATTCAAGAAGTTTTCGAAGTTATGTAACTTGGAGAAAGTTCACGCTTTCAGACTATTCGGAAATTAACCTCCGGCAAGCGATTACAAAAGCAACTTTGTTCGCAATGTGCTCGTTGCATTTTGGCGAACAAATGCAAATCACTCGAGTTTAGGCGTAGGGCGGGTGCTCAAAATATCTCTCATCCAAATTGCCGACACGCCTCACCTTTTATTTTGAATCATCGTTGGAGATTCTTTTAAAGCTTGTACTTGCAAAATGCGAACTCTGCAAACCTCATATTTCCCGGGAGTTTCGAAATTTGCTGGCAAGATCTTAGTATGCGCCAGATTGCTGCACTAAGTGAGGCGATAATATCAACCTAGCAGAGGTTGATTTCTGATTTGAAACAACGCAAATAAAAGCTATGCGAGTCAGAGTTATTTTGGCGGAATCTAAAAAAGTTGTAAACAGAAATAGCTGATCCAAAACTGAGCTATTTCGAAGCAACCCGTTGCCTTGAAAGTTTGTAAAACCATTCTGCCAGTGACTAAAACTTTTTTTAAGTTAAAATTGTATAATTTATAATAAAGGTAGCCCTCGGTTTAGGACGATTCTATTTGCGCCGATTCACAATAGCGCCACATGCTTCCGGCCGGGGAAGTCCCTGGCGGTCGACGACATTCAGCGTACGCAGAATTTCGCTAATGACACAGTGTCTCGTATGCAATTTGGCATGGTGATGTCATGTCGCCCTCTGACCTGCAGCATTCCCGTGATATCGTGTTTTCCGAGCTGCTACGACGCACGTATGTAAATTTATCAAACGCAGTGCTTCACTTTTTATTTTTTACTTTTCATATTTTACGTGATTATTGGTATAGTATACCTAGTAAAAGAAGTGTGGAAACGTTACCCGATCGAGTTGCTGAAAAGGGACGCAACTAAATTACACTTGAAAAAATATGGAATCGTTTTTGTTACAAAAATGTTATATTACTTTACAGAAATATTAGTAGAATTATACAATATCTTATAAATTTCAAATATAAAAGTTTTATACCTGAATATGCATATCTTTTGGCGAGATGGAACCTATCCCTATACCTCTCATTAAAATTGGGTTCAATTTACGCCGATTCGGTATACGCCAGTGTTTTTAACAACGCATCTCCGGCGTAAATCGAGGGCCACCTGGTTTTTTATGTGCAGAGTTCAAAGATAACGTTGTAAAACTATATTTATGTCTTGCGGTACAAAATAAACAATGACTTACCAATACTGCGTGCATCGACTTTCTGTTGTAACTACGTAAATAATTTTAACATTTTTTTCTACTACAGCTATGCTGGGTTTGCTGTTATATTCCCAATAATTAATTCAGGAATCCACAATTTATGTTTTATTAAGCTTCTAACAACATTAGAATGTTTAAGTTTGGAAAGGCACCTCGTAGATGTACATATAAATAACGCATATCCACAAATGAAGATTTAAGAATTTAATCTATATAAATTTCAAAATCCTAAAAATATTGTAGGTAAAATAAATTTTAGTGATAATAATTTAGATTTTTAGAAATGCTTTAAGGGAAAAATGCTTGAGACGCCAAAAGTCTACCTTAAAATATTCAAAAGAACAGGTAATAGAAGTTTTCTTCCTTGAAACGTTATTTGTAGTACATAACTTACTTTCTAAAATAATAAATTTGATGAATTTTACTAATATCACATACCAGTGTGCGATAATTTCGAAACGTGAGAAATGAATGTAACTAATATTATTGGCTAGCACTTAAAAATAACAAAATCAATTGCCAAGCAAAAGGATGGGAGATGAAATATAAAAGTGGGACAGGGCAAATTGTAAAAATAAATGTACATTTGACCCGAGCTTCAAGACACTGAAACTTAGTTAATGAAATGGCAAGTGTAGCCGCATCCAAGCATTACAGATACATCTTCTCAACCAACGTATGAGGGACGAGATCCGCCATTCAAACTGTGACAAATGATAATATTGTTATATATAAAGAAAGGAAGGAAAACATACTTCTTTTTCGACAATCGACCCAAATTAACAATCAAAATCAAAACAAATTAATAAATAATAAACTCACAAAGGCATTCACAGTAAATTCGCTAGAGACTAATCCTATTTATAAATTTGAATCCATTTAGTTGTTTTCTATTGAAACACTTAGGTTGTAAATTTTATTTACAACATTTTAAAAAGCATTTTAATGTTTTATAAATATGTAACTTAGTAATTCTAATTCTTGGTTTGATTTTTACATTTCTTTTTTTTAATATTCTTGTGTGTGACAATAAACAGTAAATATCTTTGTGTATTTGTATTTATTTACGTCTGTCTGAGGCTTTTAACCCTAACAGGTAGGATTTCCCGTAGAGCATGTCAACTCGAGATCACTATGTGCAATTCCTTTGATAAAATTAAAAATTTGTTGTTCCGTTGCTTTATTATTTATGGAACAGTTAACCGCTCGACTGACTTATAAATAAACTCAAAATTAATTGGACGGGTAATGGAAACTACTTTTTCCTTATTTTTATATTTGAGGCATTAAAGTTACGTTTCTGTATTTCATTATTGTTCTATTCGCCACATTATTTTAAGAAATCCGAATTAATTTAACCAAAGTTAATGGATTAATTTGTTCTTCTTGGCACGACTACTTAATGTTGTAAATTTTATTAGACAGTCTAAATAAATCTAAACCAATGTTTATAAAACAACTTTTGACTTTGAATTTTCAAATAAAGATAAATGTGGACATTTTATATATATGAAATAGCATTTAAAATTAAATTACTGAATTAACCGTCGGTGATTTTTTAGCTTTTTAGTCTTTCTACTAGGATCCTTGTCGAAAAATTTTCGTTTTCCCCTGCATTTAGTGCTTGTGCCAAAGAATTGAAAAAATCTAGACTTATAAAAGAATTTAAACGTAACTTGATACGTTTATTGGGTAACTTTGTTTTTATATTAAACACAGACTTGAAAGGGTTTCTTTTAAATTAATTTGATAAAATTGAGCACAGTAAGACGATTCAAATCCACTTCGTCTTCTAATTAAAAAAAGTTTGATAATAAAAAGGAATTGTAAAAGTCTAGCAGCATTTTAGTAAATTCGAACTTCAGCAAAATAAAATTGAAAATGGCTTTCATAATAACGTTCGCGTAAAATGTCAGAGAATAAAACGTAGTTAACAACAATTACGTATGTTTCACATCGGACTAAAAGCATACAAGCTGGTGGAATTTTAATCTCCAACATCATATAATAAGTTAAAATTAAATTAATTTGCATGAATGTTGGCCGTGTGCTGGTCGAATACCCAAATACCCTTGCATTTGACGTTTTGGAAACCCCATGATAGCGAACATTGGACGCGTGCCCATTCTGTCACATCAATGTGTTGCAAATCAGCATCCAAAGCGTCCACGTGCCAGTCTTATCGCTTGCTAAATACATAAGCGGACTTAACGAAAAAACGAGATAACTCGTAACAGGATCATTTTTTTTAGTAATTTATTTACTATCAACTGCATTAGTCTTGTCAAAATTCGACTGAATTTATGTTGGGAAATTGAAAAGACGAGTATTATGTAAATAAAGTGAGGGACCTTGATCCTTACTTGCTTTAAATGCAGGGTTGGCAGTCAGCCCCCAAATTTCCTAGTTTCGCTTATCTTACAAAATAACTATGTTTGCCCTGCTAAAGAGTCGAGTTGTAAGATGGTTTTATGTATCGTTTGATTTTGAAACTGCTAGATCAGCTGTTGATATGAAGTTAAACACAGCTTGTTACGTACGGACAAATAGTGCTCAATATTAAATTTCAGACGCACAACGTGAAACTTGTTAAATTAATTTTATATGAGGCATAACGTTGAAATTGTACGCTTTTACAAAGCACAGCTTTATTTAGAAATGATTTAGAGCAGGTATATACAAAGTTTATCTGTGACGTTCACGTGCTACACGTAATAGCGCTGGAAAATTAACTTTCCTCAGTAGTTAGCAATAAGTGCTTTTTCAAACCAAAAGATGAGATATTTAAGTTCAAAAACACGAAAATATGTTTATTTAATATTAGCTTACAATTATTCATGAACAGAAACAAATATATTTTCAAATTACCCCTTTTTAACAAATGCTCGTTGGAGTGCATACATGAGAGTACAGGTAAAACGTAATTTAGCCTAAGTTATACAACCCAAATAACATATGCCTAGTTACATGCTGTTTAGGTTGCATAAGCTATGGCACGAATTACACTTGAATTCAAATAACTTTGCAGCTACGTTATCGATTTGCCTCAACATCACAATGTACGCGTACAATGATGACATTTCAATGAGACTGCGTAGAAAAAGTATAAAATATAAACAGTGTGTGCCAAAAACATTGATTATATGCTTTTAAATGTTGACAACGACGCGCATAATGAATTTTTTGTTAAACTCTCCTATTTAGCATTCTTCATTAATTTAATTCAAGTCATTAGTTAATATAATTTACACTTTTTTAAAAATTAAAGTACTTTCATGGACTTTTATATGCTAAGTTTAATTTATGCCTATTGTTTCGATTTTGTGTCATTAGGTGGCTTTTTTGCTTGATGTTCTCGATAGAAATCGGAGCCTGGATCGAAAGGGCTTTCGCCTAAATTATAAATATGCGCGACAGTATTTTGTTGAAACTATTTGAAAATTCGGTTTATATTATTTTAAAAATTAGATAACCTTATCAGCGGTGCCATTAATGGTTTTCTTATACAGCTTGAATGGATATCAAACTAATTATATGACGAATTTAGTAGACATTCCAATAAAGCTATAATTTGAAGTCAAGTAAGCTATATTCTAATTTGAAACCAGAATTCTGATTACGCCAAATTATTTTTTCGATTTGTTCAATTATGGTGTAGAACACCATATAACACGATTGTTATTCCCTGGTAATATATGCAATTTCCTAATTGGTTATATCATAAAAACATGAGAAACCACCATTGGCCTGCTTGGCTATATAGATAGGGCATCCGAAAGTTAAAATTGTGTTAATGGAACAACAACATTATACGAGGACTGTCCCAAAACTATCCGGCCTTCCTTCGTACTTCTTCGCTGGTGTTATTCTGCGACATCGGGCTGGAGGCATCCTTCGAAATAGTCTCCACTTAATTGAAGAATATGCTGCCAACGACCTTTCCACTTTTGGAAGCAGTCTTGGAACTCGTTTTTTGGTATAGCCTTTAGAGCGTTCGTCGTATTAGTTTCGAGTGTTTCTTTGTCGTCGAATCAATGTCCATTGAGCGGCATTTTTAATCTTAGGAACAGCCAAAAGTCGCAGGACTGTACGGAGCTGTACGACTTTGTGATTTGTCAAATATTGCTGCATAAAATTCGATGCATACGCTAGCGCGTTATCGTGATACAGAAGCCAGTTATCGCTTGACCATAGTTGAGGCCGTTTTCGGCGAATTGCTTCACGAAACCTTTTCATAACTGTAAGATAGTATTCCTTGTTGATCGTCTGACCTCTAGGAGCATATTCGTGGGTACGACACCCTCATAATCAAAAAAAAACAATCAACAACGACTTGATATTGCTCCGACTTTGGCGTGATTTTTTCGGCCGAGGTTCAGACGACAGCTTCTACTGCAAAGACTGTCGTTTTGTTTCGGAATCACAACCAGTTATAATCTTTTTAAGCAGATTTTCATCATTATTGACTATTTCCAAATTTCCACAAGTGATTTCAGTGCAATTTCGGAATGAATGTTGCATACACACGAAATATTTGCAAATTTTCAGTTAACATCTTCCAAACACTAGTTTTCGGTATTCTAAGATCACATTTTAGATCTCGCACAGTCAATCGACGGTCTTCGTTTTGGCAAGTCGCACACGTTCGATATTACCCGGTGTTGTTGTCGCCGAAGACCGCCCAGAACGTGGGTTACTATCAATAGATGTGTGGCCGTCTTTGAACTACTTATTTCTGTTTTGCTCATACACTCGTCTTCATCATTGCGATGGCCTCCGTACAACTCTTTTTGAGTTTTACGTAAAATTTAATGCAAATTCGTTGCTCCGATCTTTCCGTTATTTTCTACAATAGCAAAATGCGACGAACGTAAACAACACATTGTAAAGAAACGCACGCTGCACGTGAACTAAGGTGTTCCGACAAACACTGCAGTATCGAGGAAGTTCGTAAAGCTTTGCTGTTGATACTCGTATCCGGCAGAGAGCGCTACAATTGTCAGACGCGAAGATATGAAAAAAAGTCGGATAGTTTTGGGACAGTCCCCGTATTTCAAACTAATAGTATATTTTCACCAACATGTTATAAATTGATGAAAAAGAACTATGTGTAGCTTTTCGAGATTTGTGAGTATATATGAAACCACTTTTGCGAATTAGTCCCGATAGTGCCCCATCATATGTTCATTGTAGTTCACCCGTATTGACGTTTACAATGTATGACATTTTGATGAAAGCGCTCTCTTTTCTCCTCTGTTTTTTATGAATCTACCAAGATGGGTATTAAGGATATGTACCTTTAGAGACATCCTGCAGCCCATTTTGTTATAGTTTTCCACCGTGGCCTCAAGCATTTCGACATAATTTTAAGCTTGATGATTTCCAAGAAATCCTTCGAATATTTTAACAAAACTGACCCATTCTTTTTCCCTTTTTTTGAGAAGGTTGGAAAATTCTTAACTCGCAACAACTTTCTGAATTTAAGGTGCAATGAAAACGCAGACTTTGAAAGCTACGACAAAAAAATCTTAACAATATTTGAATGCCGATTATTCTTGTCCAAATCTGCAAAAACTTGTTTGATAAGGTCTAGTTTAATGGGTAAAGATGGAATTAGTACATTTCAAGGACCTACAAGTATTGTTCTTCCTCACAGAAAACTCAATACGTTGAGTCCAATATCGTCGATGGTAATGTACTTTACTGTCTCTGCTATCTCAAAGGCACTGATAGCATGGAAACTTAGTAAACCTCTTCTGCATTAATTTCACATGAACAATGATATTCGTATACCCTGGGTTTATAGAGGTTTATAGAGGTGAAAACTCCGCCCAAGCACAGTAGTATAGGAGAGTTGATGTACCAACCCTTCGGTACACCACCTTCTCCAGCAACTCCTCCACCGCTTAAACAAATGAAACAACAGTCACCACTGGAATTACCCAAGACACCAGCCACGCCAGAATACCTGAAAGGCTACCCCCAGTACCAATGGAGGTAGTACAATCATTGATGGACAAATTCAATACCATCCATCTTACACCGATAAACAACATCCAAATGCAACCACCGACAACACCTGCCTGTACTACCTTGGGCTTTACAGCGTTACAAATGGACATCACAACCGTCAAGAACAACAAAAACCGTAGGCAACGAAGACAACGATACAGACTTCCTTCGGGACATTCTAGGTTCCTAACACAGACCGCCGCCGCCAAACTAGGCATATTATACAAAAATAGTATCTACGAGGTATAAGCGAAAAGTTAATGTTTATACAACACTAAAAAGTGTTCGCCTGTGCCCAATAAATTTGTTCACAGACAAACAACGCTGCAAGAGACCACCAATTGAACCTCTCTACTCCGACTGTGTAAAAGCTACCCAAGTATTTAAGTAACGTTCCTGTTGCCACCGGAAAGTATTCCTAAGCAAAGTTTCTTACCAACCCAAATAGGACGTTACAAAAAAAATGGCTATTTCAGAATATTTAATGTAAAATGAAATAGTTAGAAAATAACACTATCAAACAGAACAAAACTTTTTGCAAAATTTTATAACCACTGCTACACACATTTATGTTAAAGGGCCAAGTTAGTAAACCTTTATAATCTTTGCGGTCACTTAATGCCCATCTTAAAAACTTAACCATTATTCGAAATCAACCAAAGCAAATGTATTATCGTGTAAGTGTACGTATTATCGTTAGACGTTAAACATATAAGTTAACCGAGTACTTCGTGTAATTAGGTTATTTTCTAATGCTTATAAGAAAGTTAATTTAACTTAACGAAAATATAAGTATTAATTAACATTTAATAATTGAAGTGCTAAGTAGATGAAGGAGTTAAGTAACATTTTTTAAGAAAGCCACTTTTGCTTTGATGAAAGAATTATATTACATTTTGGGAAATTTTTACTTAGTAAAATATTTCCATTTTTAATATTTTTGGGGTCAATTTTAAGTCTCATTTATTTACATATATGAGTCTTTGTATTTAAACAATGGCGCCAATTATTAGTATAAAGTCATCTACGTTAATAAGATTATACTTTCGTAAGAATTATATACCTTATTCATTAAATATTTTAAAAATGTATTTTCATTTTATAAGTATTTAATTAACTTCGCTTTTAACAAATTTACGGCTTTATTTTTACATTGGTGCCCTCTACTTTAACTTTAGTTAGTTTTATACCTTTAATATAAAATAACTTTCATTTTTACGATGATTTGATTTTCATATACTAGAGGGCACTTACAGTAAATATTGATATAAGTTTTGTCCTCGCAATGAAACTTGCAAATTAGCTAAAAAATGAATCATACTAATACCAATATTCAAAATTCAAATTAAATATTTATGGAAACTTTCACAGTTATTATTCATAATTAAAACAATTTTATTGAAAAAGGAAACAAATAGTTTCCGAAACGTTTAATTTTTATTAAAGTTACACAGTTTTAACCCAAATATTGTTTTAATTATAAAATTCAAATTGTTTTCGAATTAAACACTACAAAAATTACGTTAAACCGTCATTACTTAGAAACGGATTTTTGTTTTAACCCCTTCATCCACTTGTGTCTTTTAGGTAGGTCAGTAAGTTGGCTTCCTTTATTGTCGTTTAGTAGTCATATATAGCAAAAATCATCTTTCAATACAACGCATAATTGTGAAAAGTTAATTTGTTGTGATACACACAGCATAGTCATAAGTTCTGTCAAGAAATTTATGCAGATGCTTAAAAATAGTCGAACATGTCGATCGATATACTTTTCACTCGAAGTGGTCACCATGCTTCTTCACACAAAGCTTCAGTCTCTTGGGCCAATCATCTACCGCTGTACGAATCATTGTGAGTGGCATTTCACGCGCAGTTGTCACTATGCTGGCCTTCAACTACTTCAAATTTGCATGCCTACGACGACTGGAATCCTCTGCTAATTTATCCCACAAAGAATAATCCAAGGGATTTAGATCAAGGCTTTCCGAAGGTCAGTCAGCTGAAGATATGAACTCTGGCGCGTTTGCGGATAACCAGTTTTGACACTTTTTGGCCTTGTGCGCCGGTGCAGAATCCTGCTGGAAGCACCATTTTCTACCCCCAAACAAGCTTTCGTTGAGCAGCTTAACTACCATCTCCAGCATTTGTTCATAAACACGTGAGTTAGCTTTAACACCGCAGTCACAGAAACTAAGGCATCACCATAGGCGACATCCCACCATACCATCACCGATGGTGAGTGGTGACCCCTCTACACATGTGGAAGTTTGTCCTTAGCATCGTAACAACTACTCGCATACACTCGGCCATTCTGTCGATTATTCTTTCTTCTATGGAAAAGATTTTTTCGTCGGTAAACAGAATGCGACGATATCCATTGTTTGCAAAGCGTTTAATGAATGTTTTGCACAGCTGAAAACGCATTTCTTCCAATTTAGGCG
>JAHWXV010338669.1:0-13072 GCA_024586415.1 Phrixothrix hirtus
CTTTTTGGTCACATTATTTAAACGTCGGTAATCCACACAAAATCTGGTGCTACCATCTTTCTTCTTAACCAGTACAACTGGCGATGCCCAAGGACTGCTGTATGGCTCTATTATCTCTTTGCGGGCCATGTCGTTAATTATCTGTTCAGCTTCGCCTCGCTTGGATAAATGCAGCCTCCTTGGTCGTTGACGTATTGGTTGGCCATCGCCGGTATTTATTTAGTGTGTCACATTTGTTCATCCTTTCAAACAGTGGTCCGTGGCATATATATCGGCATATCGTTGGATCAACTGATATGCTTTGGCCTTTTGCTCAGGGGATAACCCGTTATCCAAGATTTCAAGTGTGTCATGGAATTTAGATAATTTCTTTACGGGCAAACCTTCTCACTGGCTTTTGTGCAACGTACTACAGATGAGATAGGAGTGCATGATCCTAATTCAGTGCCCTTCTTTAGAGTCATCTGGAATGTATTGATGTTCATCACGCGAACAGGTATTGTTTGTTTGGCCTCAATCAGCAGTCTTCCAGCCAGAATACCTCTACCAAAATATATGTTGCTGGTTTCTATAATTCCTATACACCTTACCCAGAAGTCTCCATCCGGTTGGCCTATATCTATTGTTTCACTACTTGGCGGTAATGTCACATCTTCGGGTAGAATTATTCTTATCGCATGGTCATCCCGTTTATTAATGGGTATCTCCTCATCGGCAACTCGTATGACATGATTCGTTAAGTCAGACAACTCAGACATTATATCCATACCCAATAGAACAGGTTCCTCAATATCAGCTACTAGCACGCGATGCGTGAACTTCCTACAGCCACTCTCAATGTCTGTAATAATTTCAACATGAACGGTTGCATGATTTCCTGTAGCTGTACGTAATCGCAGCGGTGAAGGCAGTAATATTCCGTTCTGAAGAATGTCTGGTTTTACTATTGTCTTTGTTGTTCCTGTGTCCAGCAGCATTTTACAATTGTTCCATTAATGTAAGGACTATCGGGTTTATGTTTTAACGATGCCACTTGGATGGTGACTTCTTGGTGTTTTGTATTATCAGCAGGACTGCTCATAGAATTTTGACAGTTGTTCTGGGTGTGCCCCTGCTTACTGCGCTTCCTGAATCGAAGTTTACGTCCTGTTTGCTTTTGCATATTAAGCAATCTTAACACTAATTTTCTAAAGTCTCAGTACTAGCTTTATCTTTCTCAACGGCTTGCACACGAACGTGGCCCTTCAACACTTGTTTGGCGGCTTCAAATTCTAGTGCATGAGCCAACGCACTAGCCAGGTTACGTGGACGTGCTAACCTAACTGCCTGCTTTGTTTCGGAATCCCTAAGACCATTGACAAATGCCTGTACCCCAATCTGTTCGATAAAACTTTCTGGAGCTGTTGGATATGCTAATCTTATTAGCTGCGTAACTTCAACGTCGAATTCCTGGGGGCTCTCTTCAAGCTTCTGTACACGATTTCTTAATTGGGCACAGTAGACCTATTCCAGATGTTTATCTCCATATCGCATTTCCAATCGTGAAACGAGGTAATCGAAGTTATTCTGTAGATCGTCCGGTATTGTTTGAAGGATGTCTAAAGCATCCCCACGTAGATCCACTATTAAGGCAGTGGCATTTTCTTCAATGGTCCATCCACTTATTGTTGCGTCTGCCACGAATTGTTTGTGGCAATTGACCCAAGACGTCTTCCCATCATACGTGGGCGCTTTAACTTGTCTTCTAGTACTTGATATGCCATTTTCAATTCCGGGAAATGTTCAACTTGTGGTATATTCCCTTCGCTTGATTGTTCATGAGGAATTAGTGACGCCTCCTTCTTAGGCATGCTGACTTCATTATCTAGGGTAAGGAGAATAAACTTTTAATGTAGTTCGTCACACTTCTTAATTACTTCCTCATATTTTGTTGGCATCTCATTGGTAACATCTGCTATTTCTTTTGTTAATTTACTGGTAGTTTCTTCTTTTAATGCATTTTGGCATGATTCAATTTGATCCTGTAGTTTATATTGATTAGATTCTATTTAATCTTGTATTTTACATTGGCTTGCATTAATTGATTCCATTTCCTCTTGCAATTTTCTTTGATTTGCATTAATCGATAACATTTCCTGCTTTAATTTGTTAGTAATTTCTTCGTGAAATTTAGTTTGGTTTGAATTTATGGATACAATTCTTTTTTGTATTTTAGTTTGATTAACTTTCTTTTCTTCTTGATTGGAATCCATTTTCTCTTGTAGTTTAATTTGATTTGATTCCATTTTTTCTTGACTGGAATCCATTTTATCCTGTATCTTTTGCAAGATTTCCATCAACGCCTCCATATTTTGTGTTTTGGCGCTTCTTGTCACTGGCATATAAAACCAATTAACACTAGCTTTTAATTAATAATAGTCTATGAGTTTCCACTTTTAATAACAATCCCGACACCTGTCACCAGTGTAAAGAAACTAACTAATTGTTTTACCATGTTTATTTATATTCACTAACATTCTGCAAGTAACTATGTACACTAATTTAGTTTAAATATTTAAATATTTATTTTACAATCCACCAGCGGCAAAAATTTATTTATATTTCTGTTTATGTATATTTATATTTATATTAGTAATGCACAGTATAAGATTCTAAAGAAAAACTAAAACTAAGAGAACTCAATTCGCTGCTTATATAGGAAAGATAGTTCTAGAAACAATTAGAATAGAACATTCAAGGATATTACTTAAAAAATGATGCAATGCTATGAGTCATTCCTGACTTAATTGAATTGACAGACATAAATTGATGCAATGAGTCACTTGCGGATTACATCTTCTATTTTATTATAAAGAAAACATTCTAGATGATTCTAGAATTTTCTATTTACTGTTTCTAGTTTTTGTTACAATATTAAGCTATTCCAACCAGTTACTCGTTATTACCTCTAATTTTACCGTTCAGAAGGAAATTGGAAACCTTTAAATGTTAATGAAAAAATATCCTTCTTCCTATTAAGTTATCTTACGTCCGCAAAGGAATGGTGTAGTGAAACAGAAGAAATATAAGGAAAAAATAATTAGTTCGTAGGAAATGCAATTGTCTAGTGCTTATTATTAATATATTTGGATGGACTGACAGTTTCCAGTATAAACCGTTTAGAACAGCATCGGATTGTCAAATAAAGTGAGTGATTATGCTTGCCTTTGCGGTCGGTTTCGCTACTGATGAAGGAATTTGGGTATGGATCAAGAGACTGAAGTTATAAACGATAGGATATACGACGGTGGTTTGAGAAATAATTGGGGTGCCATTTATTATCAAATATCAGAGACATACATTTTGGTCTGTAAATCGTTTCGCTGATTACATGAGCGTATGTGAAGTTACAAGTCGATGTATCAATCCGTCCATTGTTTCAAAATTTGAAAATTTGAAACATCGTGCTGTAATTAAATTCTTTGTAAAAAAAAAGGTTTGAACACAATGGAAATATGTTAGATGAATGTACTTTTCAAAATCAATGGTTTGTAAGTGAACAAGTGAGTGTATAAATATTGACGACTATGTCAGCAGAGTCGCTCAAAAGCTGAGATATCAGTACAAATGATTAAGTAGTTCATGATGGTAATCAATAACCGGCGAGTAAAAATACGTGACCTTAGCGAGGCCGTAAACATCTCAAAATAGTGTCAATGGTATAGTCTACATAAAAAATTACACACAAAGAAGCGTTTGCTAACAATTGATCACAAACGCATTCACGCGTGAGTTTCTCGTTTAAATCAGAATCAAGTTGGCTCTGTACGTTATTTTATAACTGTAGATGAAACAAGGATCATATCCAAAACGGTGTACATAATCGAAAGGCATCTGCCTTTTGGGAGACTACTGAATTTGAATGATTAATTTTCTTAAAAAAAGGTAAAACACAATAACTGGAAAATATTATACAAACATTTTGAATCAACCAAACAAAAGGTTTGTGAAAATTGAGTTGGTTTACAAACGAAAAGTATCGTGTTCCACAATAAAAGTGTTGAGGCGATGAGTAACTAAAAGTTAAAGCATTATTTGCAAAAATACGCATCCTATTCGCTATATTTAGCTCATCTGGACTTTCACTCGATTTCTCGGAAAGTCACTTCAGGGATAGGATACATTTAGTGGAGCAGCACTAAACTAGAACAACAGAATTACTGCAAATAATGTTAAAGAATGAAGCTATTTCAAAAACTATCACCTGTTTTTTCGCAAACTACAAACCCTGATAGGTCCTAGCACCGATAATTTCCAATTTACTGTGATATATAGGGTGATTCGACAATAACGATGACCTAAATGACCCCAAATGGGCAACCCAAATTGCATTCTATAATTGACTTTTATCTATGTTGCTAAGTTAGTATGAATTTTAATCAGAGTGAGTTGACAATCGCAAAACGGTATTACTACAGGGCGAATCAGAGAATAGTCCTTGACGTATTTCTTATGAGGGGGACTCTATGAACCCAATTATCAAAACAAGGCAAAAATTTTTCTCTTCTCTATAGTATATAGAGCGTACAAAATATAAGAGCTTTCCTTCAATTTATATAAGTGAGAAGATTCTTGTAGTCCGATATTACCTCCAACATCGTTTCTAGTTCTACAGATACAACAAATGTCTTATACTGTCAAACTAATTGAACTTATAGCGCTAAAACTTGAATAGCAATTAAACGGAATTATTTTGTGCAAGAACTTAATCTTTTCAACAACTATGAATGTATAGGTAACGCTTACAATTGGATAAAAACTGCTCGTACAAATCGTACTAAGAATGTAGAAATTTAAACAGATAATGGCAAGGTGAGGTTGGAAGCTTTAGATGTTACTAGTAGTGTTCCGCAGGTGCATGGATGTACTTGGTTTACTCCTATTCACAATTTTCATTAATGAGATTTTCTTAGTGGCTCAAAGGAGACATTTCAACTGTTGTTTACTTAGGGCAGACAAAGCTTTAAGAGACCTTTAAGAGACATTACATTTTGTTACGTAACTGTGTCTATAGCAAATTTATTTCTATTCGTAGATGTAAGAATCTAATTTCATTTTTTTTGTATTATTGTGTTCAATTTGGAATTTTAAATAAATGATTAGAACTCATTGTGCTTTGTTAATTAATGGTATATAAACATACGTCATAAATACAATTTTGGTGTACCCCACAAAATTGTAAAATAAATATTTAATTTGTAGTATACAAATTTTCCTTCAGGTAAGACATGGGGGCACAGTAAATGTATTGTCCGGATAAAAAGGATATTTGTTAGTTTGGTTACCTATCACTAAAACCTAAAAGTTACGTAAAGTACGTAATACAGTTATCCAATAAAATTGCTCAACACTGCCAAACAGGTAATCAACAGTGCACTGTAGGATATAAACGGATGATAGCTGCACATTTACGATATAAAATTGTTTATTTTTGGAAAAACGTTATCAATGTGATACCTAGATCCTATGTCTGCAGTACTCTCATGAAATGTTTGAAACACGAGTGCTCGCGGGGATTACTATTGTAATCCATTTTAATTTTCTTTTTTATATAATTCTTCTTAAATTGGTAATTTTAAATTATTACTTTCTTCGGCCAAAATTTTCGATGTCAAAATTTTAGTGGAAATACACGTTTTCGGGTTCTCTGAGTGCAAAAATCATGCTTTTAGAAATTCGTCTGTCTACGTGTGTGTGTGTGTGAACAAAATATCTCGAAAACTAAAAGTTGTAGATAAACGAAATTTTATATTTGAGTTTGTATCTATCCTAGCAAGCGATTGCAATAATTTTACTAAAATCCAATAACCTGAAGTGCCACTTTACTTTTTTTTAATTTATTACATTTCTAAGACATTTAATGCACTTTCATATAGTAAAGACAATTTCTCAGAAAAGTGTATATAAAATGAGTAACCGGAAATAGTCTTACCATTAACTGTAAATAAAATAACTATGAAACTGAATATCTTAACTAAATGAAACTTTGTATATAAGATCCTAGTTACATTTTTATGTTAAATCTAGAATTTTGTTTGAATCGAATAACCAAAAGTACAACTTTATTCTGTTATTTTTAGATATTTTCCGAATTTTCGGCTTTTCGCGATTTTCTCTAAATCGGTTGTAACAATTTTTTAAAACTTATTGGATTTCTTATCCATTTAATGTTCTTTCATATAATTCAGGCTGTTCCTCAGAAAATTTTCTGTAAATTGAGTAACCGTTAACTCAAAATAAAATAACTATGAAACTAATAGTTCTAGCTAAATGAAAATTTATATTTGTGGCCGTACCTATATTGGTATGCGAAGTCATGAATTTGGTTAAAATCGAATAACCGGAAGTTCCACTTTATTTCCGTCATTTTTAGATAGTTTCCGAATTTTCGTTTTTCGCGATTTTCTTGAAATCGGCTATAACTATTTTTTAAAACTTAGTAAATTTCTTGACTATTTAATTCCGTTTTATATGAATCAAGCTGGATCTCTAATACATTTTCGAGAGTCGTGTAACCGGAAGTACTTAGTGCATTAATTCCGAACAACATATCTCAAAAACTAAATGTGATATATGAATGAAATTATATATTTAAGCTTTTATCTTCTGGACATGAGACGTCAAGAATATAGGTAAATTTGAATGACCGCAAATGTCACTTTGTTCTTGGGATTTTTAAGTTTTTTTACGATTTTCTCGAAAACAGCTATAACTTTTATTTTTAAATGTGCTATAGTCATTATGTATTTCTTACCCCTTTACGTGAACTTAACCGTTGTTCTGAAAAAATGCGTTGGAGAAAGTTATCAGAGAAAATTTCTGGAGTTATGCTGCCTTTCGCCTGTGTAGTAACTCGGAGGGGTGACCGTTACAATGATCGTTTCCAAAATAAAAGTAGACATTAATCTAGTCACTTGTGGACACTATTAGCATATCTATATGTGCTCAAGAGAAAGTCGTGTGTTGTCTCACACCAGATTTATTTTTAAGGGTTCCACAAGTAATAAAGAACACTTTTAGTCAATCAAGATTCTGTATCAATACAAAAAAAGATTAAAAATTGAAGTTTTACCAAATGTACTAAATTTTGGTATTGTTTTGTACGTCTACAATTATTCTATAGGAAAACTGTTAAAAAAATTAGAGTAAAGAAGTAAAATGTATCAAATGTGTTATAGAACTAGTATAAGAAAAAGAAAATCTGGTTATAATGCTTATGAACTAAATATTTACATGTATGAACGTCAAAGTTATAATGTTTATCAACTAAATATTTACATGTATGAATAACGTCAAAGTTGGATATATATTTTTGAGTGTTTCAGTCATCACACTCATTGCAAATGATATGTTGCTGAGCTGGACAGACCCACTTATTGCAATTAAAACATCTTTTTCGTATAATTTTGTTTCTAGCTCTTCCACACAAATGACATCGGCCTAATGATCCTTCATTTTGTGGTAGGGGAACAGGGTTTTCTTTAATCTTTAGGAACATTCTTCCGCGATGTTTGATTTCTTTTGGTATCATTTGAAGATTCATTCGCCTGTGCATTTGAGGTTTCATTAGATTCAAAACTAAAGTTTGCAAAAACTTCGAACGGTTCATCATAGCGTTGCCGTTATTTGCCTTGAAAATCATAAGTGCGTTCACTCGTGCAACATTTAGAACATGGAAGAAAAGAGTGAGTGGCCATCTTCTCGAGTTCCTTGCTGTATCATATTGGCGACGCGTTTGGTCCAATGTGTCTACTCTAAATTTAGTATCATTGTATTCAGTGATAAAAACTGCTGTTTTTTCTTAACCACTGTTATCATTAATAGCCTTTGTGTTGTGCATTGTTGAGATCATAGGTATCGCTTGGTTTCTTTTGGGAACATAAGAAACTAAGCAGCAATTTTTCTGAAATGCAAAAATGGTTGAATATGTTTCTCTATTTTTATTGGGCAAAGAACGTGCTGGGATTTCCGCTTTATTTTTTCTCAGAGTGTCAATGTAAGTGAGCAACTTATCTTCAAACAGCTCTTTAGCAATTGGTAGAGACGAAAACCAATTATCGGCCGTAATATTGCGGTTCAACCCAGCTACAAGATCTACAAGAAGTTTTACCACATCTTTAAGAGGCATTACTCAACTGAAATGGACTAATAGGTTGAACGCCCAAATAAATTTCAAGGTTAAATGTGTAAGAGTTATTTGCTGATGTCAAAGCAAATACCTTGATCCCTAGGTTGTTTGGCATATATTGTCGAAAAGGGCATCGACCCCTAAAAACTATAAACTGCTCGACCAGCGTAAGGTAATCTGAAGGTTTATGCATTTTTTTGCAATTACTCACAAACATCTCAAACATTTTCCGAAATGGTCCCAATTTGTCAAACTTCTTCGGGTTTCTCGGTATCTTATGTCATCAGAACGCAAGCATCGCATTAGAAACCTAAACCCATTTTCACTAAGAGTTACATAACAAGCATCTACTCCGGTCCCGTTATTCATGTCCCACATGCCCATAATATTTCTCCTACCAGCATGAAGTGTTCCACACAAGTACAAAATACCAATGATTGCTCTTATTTCTACTTCATCGGTTAGGCTTGTATCTCTGTCATATAAATAATTTTGTTTCATTTTACTAGTAATGGTGTTTTCTACAATTTTTTGTATTATGTCGTTCCTCAAAAGCACTCGATAGCTTTTATATGAGTATCTGCCTCTTTACCTTATTGAGGACCAGGTTTATACAGAGCAGGAATTATGTTATGACGTTGAATTCGTGTATTTCTCCCTTGGACAGAATAAACATACCATCTAGTAGTTCTGTCCTTTCTAATGTAAAATTCTCTATGAAAATTATCTGCCTGAACTGCCTCACTTTTTTCTTCTTCGTACTCTTTCAATTAATTGATCCTACTTCCATCAGAGTCACTATTATGTGTTTCAACCAAATCTTCTTCTACTTTATTTTCATCTTCTACTCCCAAGACACTTTTTCTGTCATTTTCTATTTTTTGTAGCCACTGGCGCAACTGTTCTCGTTCTTGTTCCAACATCCTTTATATACGATTATTTAACAAAATTGCATAGTTGATGTATGTTCTTCGAATGTCGCCATTATATTCAAAACCATATATTTACTCAAACAAAACGTTTTATTTATAAACTAGAATTCATAATATCATAATGAAATTAAGAACAAGTGAGTAACATCTTTCATACAGAAAATATAGTAACTCAGATTAATAATATGAAAAAGAGACTTATTTGGTAACGCAATCGATGCAGCACGCAGTTACGTGCTCCATACACAGCCAATTTTTCATAACTTGCAAAAATAACGGGTTTTACGTCTTTTGCAGTATTTACAGTATTTTAGTTTGTTTGGTCAGGGATTTGGTTGATCTTGAATGGCTAAACCAGTACGCTTTGCTGCTAATCGGCGTATGTGCCTTGATGAATGGTTATTCGCTCCTCTTTTAACCATTAGCACTTTGACTAATGCTAGCCCTAATGATTTCAGGTAAATTTGCCTACTTTTGGAGCATTGAATACCTGGACTATTGTGCCGCAAAATAATGAATGAATTAATAGCAGCTACATTCACCATACTGAAAAAAGTTACTAGCGGCCATCGCCTAGTTCCTCTTGCTACGGTGTACGATGAGACCATGTGATCTACTACGTCAACGGCGCTCTTAGTGGTATTATAGAATGTGATGATTTCGGGTTTTTGTTGATCTCCGATAGAATCATCAATTCGATCATTATCACGATGGAAAAAAGAAACCATCAGAACGTTTTGATTCTGTTTGGGTGTGTATGACAAAGATGTCATGTGGATACCAAAAACGAAAACCGTGAAGGTATTTATCTAACTTTTACCTGTTTTATAATGTCAGGAAGTTCCCGTCTATTTGACTTTATTGTCCCTACAACTGTTGGTCTATATTCATTGAGAAGTCGTTCAACTACATCAAAACTCGTGAACCAACTGTCCATTGTAATATTTCTTCCCATGGCTGATAAATGTTGACACATACTCAAACTGACAGCTGCATATGTGTTTTCAACTATATAATAACCATTCGGCTGAACGCCCGCATATATGTATTTCCATATGCGAGGTGTAAAAGGTTCTCGCATCGGCAACAGAAAAAACTTTAATTCCGTACCTGGCAGGTTTATTTGGAATATACATACGAAATCTACACCTACCGCGAAATGGTACAAGCATCTCACCCAGCGTCATGTATCCTCCTACAGAGTAATAGAGTTTATAATTCCGATTCAAAGTTTCAAACACTTCCCTAATAGCAGCTAGTTTATCTTCAACTTTTCGCTGTTGCCTTGTATCGGTGTTATCAAACCTGATGGCTCTCAGCAAAAATCGAAACCTTCTTTGTGCCATAGTAACTGGAAAAATTTCGGAACCCATGCCATTATCCGCCCAGAAGTCAGATAATCCTTTTTTGCGCCCTTTTCTGTACCTGCAAGGTACAAAAGACCTAAGAAAGCCTTTATTTCTTCCTTAGAAGTAGATCGCACATCGTCTTTGTCTTTATATTTTCCAAAGAGTTTTTTTATGTACAAATTTGTATATGGGATAAGTATATCGCAAATATTCTCAAATATAGGATTCCAAGAATCAATGGGAGTGTTCGCATTTTTGTCTTCCCGTATCGTACCAGGTAAGTGCGAAACGATATTTTCTTGCCGTGTTCTAGTATTACAAGAGGAGGCAAATTTGCGCCACTTTGTTCCGTCCTTGCCGAAATAGTAAAGGCGTCGATCCGATTCCTCCTGTCGGTCTGAAACATTGTCATGGTCGTCCAAGTCACATTCATTCCCTTGATCAGTATCAATTGAATGGTTACTGAATATATCTTCCTCATCGTTTACATCATCTTCGGAATTAGAATCTAATTCATCCACGTTCTCAATCTCGTTGTCACTTAGTATACTTTCATACAATTCTGTCAAACGTTTAAATTCTCGATCATGCAGATCCATTTTTTACAAGAATAGGTAATATATCCTTTATAACATGCATTTTCTTGAAATAAAGCAAAAATACGCACCTGTCGTAATTATGTAAATCATAGAATGAACACCAAAGCTAATAACGTTACAAGCAACTTATTTGTTGGTATTTGAAACAGTAATAACAAAAATAAATTATAAGGACACGTTAACGACTTGACCCTAAAATTCAAACTGCTTACAACACTAACAATACACAGTCACCACAGGCTCGGGGATTCACATAACATTAAATACCTTTTCTAAGAAGTCACCGGCGTACTAGTTTAACAACAATCCTTCTTGGAAGCAAACTTTCGAGTTTGCACGGTTGAAGTCTGTGAGAACAAATGACGTAATATATTTAAATCTAGTTTAAGTTTTTTTATACAAATTATACGAAAAGTATACCCTTGCAGTTGCAAAAGGTACATGAGATATGATCGGTGTAGTATAAATTGTCACAAAGTAATAGTGAATTTATATTTTCCTTTGTACTGATAGGTCTCACCCGTGCAACGAAGGGTTAAATACTTTTCTATGATTAGATGATTGGAGAATATTTAATTTTAACTAATAGAAATGGAATGAAAACTGAGATTATCTAAAATGTTTTTATTAGTTAAAATGTCAACTTCAGCAATAGTGTCACAATTTCTATTCCTAATAATGTAATAATCACTATAATATCTACTATAAATGAATATGAAAATAATTAATAGTTTAGCTCACAATTAAAAATTAAACATAGCATTTGTTATAAGATCCGAAGGACTTCGTTCCATTACCCATAGATCTGGTACCGCTCACAGTTACACGCTTGAATTTTTAATTGTCAGGTGAATTATTGATTTATTCATCCCATTGCCATAAATCCATTACCAGAAACTAAATGATCATTTTAGGGAAATTTTAAAATAATTAGTTAATTCAGAATTCGGTTATTTTAGTTATTCTCTCATAAACAATGGCTTTCCAGAAATTTATAAGAAATAAAAACAGAGCTGTAAGCAATAAATTTAATAACAGCCTACTTTAACTGATGTTCTTGCGTTATTGTTATAACACCCCACACAACCTTTTAAGGGGTTTTGAGTGTTTTAAAAGTACAAGTACATTGAAACCTGTACACATTGATACTTGTAAAACCCTTTGTTGATAAATACAAATACCTACGATAGCAATCTCAAATTTCATGCGAATTTGTATCTATATAATCAAAATAAATAAAATTACTTGACACTTTGCGCACATTTAAATAAAATGACGTTATAAAACGCCAAGTTAGATTCAAATTAGGCACTGCGCCGATTCCTGTTTGTAATAGGGATTACTGCAGAGAACTCTTAAAAGATATGCCAGTTTTAAACAGTCATTCATTAAGTAAATAATAGTCATGCTATTAGAATCTGAAATGAAGCGCCATCTACATAATATGTTGTGATATTCTATTATACAGCATAATGCAATTTCGATACTTTATAGCTATTGCCATTGTATGTTTTCTTTTTAATATCCGATACATGGTTTCGAAAAGACTGCAAATTAGCTTGAAGATATTTTGCTATAAGTCATTTATATTTATTCTACAACGTCGTAGACCTGTGTTGTTACAGACATTGATCTAATGTTTATTTTTACTAAAAATTCTTATAGCTTTAAGGTGATTTAAACCTACACAGATTCGGGTAAAGAGAATCGATAATAACGTATTAAAGACTAAAGTTTATGACTTATCGTCGAAGTCGGCTAACTTGTTATTATTATTATTAACATTTGTTTAAATAGTAAGATAGTTGCTAACAGGAACAGTTAAATTATATAAAAGGTAATACGAGAAGCTTTAAGGGTATTATAAAAATTTCAACGATAATCGTGTTAAAGAAGGTTTGAAAGGTTATAATATAGCCTGACACAAACTAATCAAACAAATGCATCAGAGCGTACACGAATCGAACCTAAAAGCTTTAAATAAATCTAACGTCTTTGGTTTTTCTGCTTTAAAGAGCATCCATT
>JAHWXV010338709.1:0-11604 GCA_024586415.1 Phrixothrix hirtus
GACAGCTACCGTTGTTCTTACACTGCATCAGTCTACAAACCCACCAAGTTTCATTTAAATCGGCGTGGGACACTTCCCTGTGTTCCCTTGTTAGCCATAAGACAAATATTCGAACATGATTACAACGAAATATACCAAGGACTCCAAATATATACAGACGCTACCACTTTTGTTCTAAAAAGGGTACAGGAGCGAGTTACGTAATACAGAAACGGAAACATACTTAAAACAAAACAAACCAAAATTGCAAGAATATGCACAATAACACATACTGAATCAATAACAATAAATAAAGCTTTACAACGGACAACTGACAATAATACTGATAAACAAATAAACATAATGTCCAATTAATTAACGTGCCTAAAAGATATAACGGACTGGACAAATACAAAAAAATTATGGATGATATACAAACGAAAATCATAAATTTGATAAATAAGGGAAATATATTAAATTAATATGGATATAAACATGCTCAAACAATATGGGAACTATCGAAGTAAAAGAGATAGCTAAAAAAGTTATAAACAGAAAAACAATAATTGAATATGTTAAAGCAGATCTGTTAAAAATATCATTAAAGAAGAATATGACAAAAAATGGAATGATGAATACATAAAGTTTGAAACCGCATTAATTACAAAAAATACATTGATGCCATTTGCGTGCGACAAAAAATCCACGACTCCATATTAGACTTTTACACAACACAAACATTAATAAGACACGAATATACTAAACAATACTTATTCAGATTTAAAATAATAGATACAAAAAATTACAAATGTGGAAAAGAAAATCAAACCATGGAACGTATATTAACAGAATGGTAATTCACCATACAAGAATGAGAAGAATATTTACAAAAAATAAAAATTAAAGAAGAATTAATACAAAATGGAATAGAAAACAAGAATAGGATATAAACATTAAATGAAGTTGTAAGAAAATGTCTAAGCGAAATTAAAAACTTCAATGAATCAAACTAATATTAAAATAAACAAGATAACAATTATATGGAACGGATTTTTTAGTGCGGTCGGGTGGAAACCCACCCCCACACTTTTTCCGGAATACCAACGGAAGAGCCTTTTGAAGGGTTTTCCCCTCACAACCAAAAAACACAAATAAATAAAAATAGCTTTGCAAATCAAAGTAATCAAAGTCCATCTAAAATAGAAATCAATAGTCACAAAGAAAACAAATACCACTAGATAACACTATAGAATGAAAGTGAAAAAAAAACAGAAGTTCCTGTTGATTTAGATATTTCGTCAAGCATCTTTATAAATGTAACACGCTTACCTCTCGCTGCAGCAAGAAACCCCAAAATTTAGCCATTTCGTGCTGTTAGAAAAAATTCAAGACATCAATCAGTTCTCGTTTCGTATTCAAGATTCTGCACTGCTCAAACAAATTTGTCTAAATTAAGATTAATACAAAGTAAATGAGCATCACTAAATATAGATTCATTCTGATACCAAAACCATTGAAGTACGCTCATTAGTTTGCATGAAAATAACTAGATTTTAAGAAGTATCAGCTTCTTAAACAAAGACAATTTATTCAATAAGTTTACGTGACATCTCATTTTCCTTCTTACAATCTATATATGAGGCCTAGACTAATTAACTGACAAATAACTTAAATAAACCCTTAGTTTAAAAACTACGAACAGGACAATTAAATCCCATAATTTAGTAAATTCCTCGCTGTGTTGTATTTTAAGCTTGAATTCGTTGAGAATTTATTAATTAGGGGAACCTAATCTATTTGTGTGTCCTTGGGCTGAAGAGGGGGTTCATTTAACATATGTTTGTGCATGGGTAAGAATCTAGGTTTATTTTGTAAATTATGAGAATATTTAGACATGAGCGAAGAGTCTAGGTTTGAGGTTTAACATAATAATAATTACATTGGCAATTGCAGTATCTAGTTTGAAAATTACTTTCTTCGTTTACGTTTACCGAAACGTTCAAAGCAATACCAATACCAATACCAATAATTCATTGTCAGAGAATTTCGGGCTGTTTTATCTTATGGAATATTGTTTACGAAGGTACGGTAAATGCAAAAACTTGCAAGGTTTAATAAAGAATACTTAATAATAAGCCAGTATGAGTAGACAATGTGCGCGGTACACAACTGATAACCAGCTTATCATGAACAGCTCAGTATATTCAGTTGAAGAAATATTTTTATTGGAGCACACGTTGGTTACTGGCAAAATTCCTTATTGTTAAAATCCGTTGAGGGTTCATGTCTATGGATTCTGCTCCCTCCCTATCTTGTATGTTAAGAGACTTCATTAATTCATCTTTCGAATTCGCTGTCTTGCATATGTGTCTGTAAGAAGAATTCATGAAATAGCAACATAAATTCTATATATTGGATGAATCGATGTACTATTCAACGCTATCGACATTTTAGTGAAGACTGCGATGAAAAACTCAACTTATTGGTATCAAGTGCATTATCCCTTTAAATCAGATGTAGCTTAAAAGTAAGGTATTCGACTACGATATTGATAAAATTTGGATTTGTTATAGCAACTAAAATATAAGAGTCTGGCATTTTTATCTGCTCCTAAGCGGTTTTATGGCGTAAAAAACACCTTCAAGATTGAATTTTCATGCAGCCATTTTGACAGTTTCACATAGCAGCAGTAGACCAATTTGGATGGAGCAAACGCCAAAATAATGCGTTTGTGCTAAAGGAAAGCTTAGTCTCTTTCAACTTGTTTGAAGCGTGAAAACTACACTTGTAACAGATACTCGGTTTTATGTCGACTACTTACTGTACGTTTGGGTAACTCAGCGTAGATGGATCCAGTGTTTAGCTAGATAACAGAAAATATTTGTTTGCAGAACATTTTATGCTCATTACTGACTTTCACAATCTAGGATTCTTTTAACAGTTTACTTTTATTAGAAACTGATCATGTTTTACTCTTTTGACCTACATGATGTATATATAACTTTCCTAATTCTATAATGATAAACCTTGCTTATTTTTGGTTTTCGGTTTATTTATGTTTTTTAATTTTTGCATGCTTTTGCTCATTTTAACACTTTTTGATCTTTCTTTTGAGGGAGATTGCTTAATCTTTTTGCCCTTTTCTGTACATATACTGCTTAAACGGATTTATTTATTGTTTTTTTTTCATCTACTAGGTTTTTGAATATTTTGCACTTACTATGCTCCAAAAATTGTATAAAGTGCAACATTTTTGTCAGATTTTGTTACTTTTTATACCGTATTAGTAAATACATTATTTTCATTAATGTTTGCTTATGTTTGTTTGTTTAATTCAGTTAAATTATTAAGACAGAATGTATTTTTATGCATTTATTTGTATAAAATAAAATGAAGCGATAATATATTCATTTTTATTGTTTAATTCTGGTTTCAAACCGATGCTAATTATTTACAGGAACTTGTATAAAAATTTGAATTCTTAAACCTTTATTCGTCCTACCTACTACTAAATTGCAGTTTTAATGCAACTTAACTATTGCGTCATTGCATGAGGATGCTAGTATCCAGTTTTGCAAATAGCGTACAACCGGCGTTATTTACTTAATTGTTTAATTTTGTTGATAATATGTAATACTTTTAATATTACTGTCACGAAGTGTAGGTAGTTTTTCGGATTACACCTCAGCGCATATTTAGTCTGCGTATTGGTTTTTCACATGCGGACGGCTGGATTTATGATTATCAGACCAGGCACGTTTACTTTAACTAATTTTTTAGACTCAGTGATAACTTCCTCGGTTTGGTGTAAAACAAAATCTAAACCTTTTCACGTTAAGGCTTTTCGGTAGTTCTGGGCATTTTAAAGAATCGAATTAATTTCGGCGGCTACGTTCTTTCTTAACTATGTAATAAATAAAATTATTGCTATTCGTATATCTCTGGAAATTTTTAATGTATGAAATCGCTTTGGAAGCGGCGACGTCGGCTTTACGGCCTTTTCCAAATATTTAATAAAGTTTTTAGTTGATTGTTTCCTAAATTTTATGGGTTCCCATCATTAGACATATGTTCCAATAAATAATAAACAGGCCACAAGTTTAATACATATATTTCAAATAAATTTGCAATTACGTAAAAACTACATAAATTATAGAAATTAGTTATAAAGATGAATACAATTAGACCTTTAGCCAACCTGCGGCGCATTCTTTATAATATGAACATAAAATTTGTTGACTGAATGACCCAAGAGGGAACCCGTATGCATAAATAAAACAACCTTAGTAATTTAGATTTGATAGTTTCCTTAATTTCAACTTTAAATAAATTGATATAAACTCGCTCACGTTGTAGAGTAAATTTTCATATTATGTTTACGTAAATAATATGTCAGCTGTGAGGGCTAACATGTTTTTGCTCTGGGATGTCGAACGCTGATTGACTTGGATACGGTGCTTTTTATTTAAAATGAACGATTACCATGGGAATCGCTTTTAGCGGATTACGAGCGCATACATTAACGTTGACTATGGATACTGATATTAGAAGGCGAATCGATGTTTAATTTAGTTTCAGACGATCTTATACTCCCGCACACTTATGCTTTACTTCTTTTTGTTCTTGTAATTTCTTTTAAAACATTTGGAAGGTAACGGACTCCACAATAAGTCGTTACTTACTTTACATGGCGATGTAATGTAAAAGATCTCCTCACTAGTGCCACGATATATAACTTTTAATAACGCTAACACTTACACGAAGAAGACGTTGTTTTTATTTCGTTGGTTTCTGGGCTTGAATATGTAAAGGGGTTTTTAGGTTAACTCCACGTATTTCTTCAACCTTAGGATAGGATATTTCCTATCTGCGTTTAAACGCTTGCAAAGCCTTTTAAATTTAGACAATGTGTTGAAAATAAAGTAAAGTAAGTCTCCTAAGAATGTATATTTACATGATCATACTCTAAGGAAATATTTAGTTATAATTTATATTCTTAATTACCATAATATTTACATACATGTTGATTGCATAATGATAATTAATAGAGTATATAATTAATGTGTAATGAAAATCCCTCCTATCTTATCTAACCCTCTCGAGGTTAATGCTAAACTAAGCTTAGTTTACAAATTATTTTATACTATATTACTAAAACATATCTAGTTATTCTGAAATTTTAAAACTAAGTAAACTGTCTACGTTTGACCAATTTTTACCTGACCTATGAATAATTTTATAAAGTTATATGCTTCTAGAATAAAACTCTACCTTAGGTGCCTAGCGTTATGGGTAACTATATTAGATAAATAGTTCAGTGTACTATGATCTATGGCTTATTACAAGTATGTACACTTTATGCTTATTAACCCGTAAATTATTACGCGTAATTCTAGTTCTGATGCACAGTAACTCGCCTCTATTTTCTGTAGTTTCTTACTAGTGAAGGTTATAGGACGTTTTATAAATTTTTATCGTTTTGCGATAGGATTGCTGAAGTTGCTATCGCGATGACATGTTCTTGTAATATAAAGTGCGTAAGTGCGTAAAGTGCATAATGGGTCTTATAATTTTAAGGCAATCTGTAAGCAGCTTAGCCAATTCTTCGTAGTTTTGATATGATCCTTATAGAATCCTGCCAGCCCTAAAAATTCTCGTGATTGTTTCGTATTTTTAGATATTGGATATTATAACGGCTTTAACGAATTTTCCGAAGTAATCTACACTACATTGCGCAATTATATCTTTCTAGGGGTAAGAACGTCATTTAAGTGGTTTTTGTGCGACTCGGTGTCATTACAATAAATCGCAATGTCGCATCATCCCGAAAATTTCAGCTCCTTTCAACCCGATATCTAGGAGTGATCGGAAACGTGCCGGTGAACTTTTTACCTCCTTTAGCCTAAGTTTTCACGTGAAGTTTCCCTCTGTTGTGGTCATGGCGAGGTATTTTTGACCTTACTTAGCTACTCATTTGGAGAAATCGTCTACTTAAGTTGAATATACTTATATACTTAACCGAAACGATTTTTTCAACTAGTTGCATACATAGAATTCTATACCTGCCTCATAGCACCTTAGCGTTCAGATTTTTGTAGTTTACACAGGGTCGTGGTCTTTTCCTTCTTTGTAGACGCGAAACAAAGGACTACAAACCAATAAATGGGCCCTAAATATAATAATTTACTTATTAGAGTCATTTGGGATTTTACCTATAAGCGCGCTGCCTAGTAGTTCGATTTTGAATTCGGCTAAATGAATTTTTCGCGGAATGTTGCGAAACGGTTGCTTATTCTCTGTTATGGCGGTTTTGATTTATTTTTAAATTCATGGGGTATTTTTAAACGTTAATTTGCAGTAATTATCTATTTATCGACTCCTTGTTTATATGAGGTGCGTACTCAAGTGTCTGATCTTCGCAGCTGAGCGAAATTGATATGGCTGGTTAGCTCATTATAGACATCCGACACAAATACTTACTGTCGCGACCCAACTAATAACTTATTACGACTCCAGAGTTGTTGCATCATTAATTGCGTCCGACGATTCGAGACCCTTTCCTTTTTCTGCCTGTAGTAAACTTTCGGACTCGAATCCTTTGTCTTTTGGTTGTTTTGCTAGATTTATCCTGTAAATCTGCCTCTTGTTTGCTTCCCTTTAGTTGCATTTATACGTGTCAATATGTTTGCTGTGCCGATTTCACGGTTGCCGTTCATGACTAAAATTAGATAGTACGGCAAAGTACGTCCAGATTACCTATATAATAATCACTACGTGCATAAACTTCATCTGTGGGTACTGTTATAATTTCAGGAGATCACATGACGTATATGTGCTATTAATCTGGTGAATTCATGCGGTTTTGTACGCAGCTAATGGGTGCGCCCGTGCCGTAAAGAACTGGTATTTTTCGTGACCTTACAAACGCTTCAAACTCTAAATGCCGAATGTCATGGTTCTATGGACTCTCTGTGAAATATGTCAAATGCAACGGTTTCTTTTTTGGGCCCTAAAACTAACGGTGTCCCGTGTCTCTCCAAATGTTGCACTCTTTCTTCTTATATTCCTGTTGTTCTTTTATTTGTCTATAATGTTTGCAGTGTAACTAGACGTTTGCCTTCGTAATTGCTCGTTGTTATAAATTTGACATAATTTTTGCCTATATTTGATACTTTATTTGTTTAATCTTTATCTTATCTGACTTTTATTCACGGCGCTCTACCACCATCCGCCCACTGCTTCTCTTAATTACACTTTTTAGTCTTTAGTTTATTACAGGTACGCGTTGATCTAAATTAAGCAAAGCAATAAACAATTATTTTTAAACTGTTGAATTTACTCCCAGGTAGTTTTATCTATCATTTTAGAGTTATCCGTGACCTAATAAAAGGATTATTACTTAACTGTACACTTTCTATTACATGCTGTTCTTGTTGGCCAAAAGCCAGAGTATAGTAAATAAGTTTGTTAATTAAAATATAAATTTGCATGCAAAGACATAAAGTATTAAATAACAAAAATCAAATGAAATACCTACATTTAATTACCATTTTGGGTTTAAGGCGGTTTTATAACCAAATAATCTAAGTAAATAGATCTTGGTGTGAAACTTTTCTTAAATTGAAAATATAAATAATCAATTTATTTATTTATCTTTAAAATCTAATCAGATTTACTCTTTACTTTATTCTAAATTAAGCTTCAACTGCATTTAGGTTATATCTTGAGCGTTGAATTTACTTTATTTATTTATGAAAAAAAATTTCTCGCAAACGATTCTTCTTGTTGTAGCTTCAATTGAAAGTAAAGTACTTTCTATACCTTCAAAAGGGTCTTCAATTGACTGGATTCCTTTTTATCAACTACTTCCACTTACCATTTCGTGGCACTACATTTGTATTTGCGAAGACGAAAAATTAAAATAGGTCAAGACCTTAATTCTGTTGAAATTTCCTGTTATATGGGATTTTAATTTACCATGCCAACAAAATTTGTTAATTTGTCATCACGAACGACGTAACATTATTCCAAAATCTATTCCCATTTTACCACATCGTAGTCGTAATATACGATCAGCCTCTTACGTCGCGTTCAAATATCACTTTTACAAAAGTCTGTCGACTTTTGGACATGAATATTTAAAAGTCTTAAGCTTAACTTGACGTATTTCTTGAAACTTAGGAAACAATATTTTCTATCGGCGTTTTAATGCTTGTAGAACCTTTCAAATTTATACAATGTATATTTACAGTACTATATTCTAAGGAAATATTTAGTTTTAAATTTTGTTTTTAATTATTATAATATTTCCTTATTTTGATTACATATTTGGTATCCAATTGATGAGTAATGAATAAAGTATACATTGACTAAATCATTTAATGGTTTAAAAAAAGATATCACAACACCTATCTGACATTCATAACAATATGTAAAGCACGGCCTTATCGAAACATGTCCAAGATACTGGACGTGGTTTCAATTTTGGTAATATTACTGTACTTGACAAATCATCTGAATATTCGAAGCTCAATTTGCTCGAAAGGCACTACATTAACAAATATAGTAACACAGGACATTATAATAGCGATATTGAAGAGTTTAGAGAAAATTACAATTATCTCTTATTCATAGATAGGCAGGCACTCTGCTTAACTAAAATTAAAAATGTTTCAATTTATCTTGTTACAATTTTAAAAAATTTCTTCAACATGGTTATTTCTTTTGCGGTTTCAAATCAGTAGGTAATAACAACTTTGCGTTTTAAGCTTTATTTGAATTCTAATTTCAAATTATAATTTCAAGCATACGTTCTTTATCAATTGTTATAAATTTTAAAAACTAGTACAGTATCAAATTGGTTATTGATTTTAGACTGTTTAGTGGCGCTTTACGAGGGACACTATTTGCATTGTCAGCCTTGGCAACACTGCGTGTTTAAGATGCCAACTATAATTTGCAATGAAAAGTTTGACATTTTTTAACAAAACCTTATTCAGAACATTTTGACATTTGAGCGTGATTAGTGGTGTTTATAGTAACTTGAACATTGTGCTTTAGCATAAAAATGGAATTAACTCGTGAAAATTTTCGTGAGATGATTTATTATGAACTTCGACGTGGATCATTTAGACTAGGGTGCATCGATCAACTTACTTCCACTTTTGGGGATGAAGTCCCATCCTTTGCCACTGTGAAACGCTGGTATAACGAGTTTAAACGTGGCTGCCATTCGCTTACCAACAAAAGTCGTGAAGGTTGTTCAAAATCAGTTTTTGTGCCAGATAATATTGATGCTATGCAAAAACTGACAATGCAATGTAATATACTGTTGTCTTCTACGTTTGGCAGCCATAAACAGTTATAATAAATTGCTTGATTACGTGCTTCAGTCACGTAATCTTTTTCTCGTTTTAGAATGAAAAGGATAAACTGATTCGAAGTTGCATTGATCTGTATCAACCACTTCAGGATTAAAACCCTTTATATAACGATCTATATACTTATTGAAATTTTCAAATTAAATAAAATAAAATAATAAATCGACAATAATCACATTTACAATTTTAAATACACAAATCCTAAAGAAACATGTACAGTTTACAAACCCTTCAGTCATTTCCCTTTTCAAACTACTGACAGGTAGTAAACAAGATTTTGTGATATTTTATTTATATGCTTAAGGGAAAGAACTTCTGGTTTGTTTTGTTAAAATTATCTATTCAAATGAAAACCGAATTTTACTTTTAAAATTAATTATCCAATTCAAATTTGCGGTCTGCTCTTCAAGATTTCTGCCTATGAACCTTGGATGTGGTTTTCATGTCACCTTAGTAAAATGTACTTTACGTTGGTATGTAAAATTCGGAAACTTTAATGAGGCCACAACCCACACATGCGTGACACAAATTAAATCATTTACATCTTCATTTTCAACGGACCTTACAACTTGGCTTCGCTTGATTGATTCACCGACAATACTCACGCACAAGCACATGATAAGATGAAATTGCGTCTTCCGGTCTTATATTAATTATCGTACATCCTACTACTATATGTTCTAACCAATGGCTGATTCCAGATTTCAAAATTTTGGTTTCATATTTGAAATAACGAACGTTATATTTCTGTTTAAATCGAGATTTTTCATTTACATTTTACAGTTTTGGCCCCTATTTTCTTTTTGTGGTCGGCAAAAGGCGCTTGCTTTTGGCGGTGCCTTTACTCTAAGGGATTTTATGTAAAACGTTTCATTGCATAAGTCCGTTTTACTTACCGATGGTTTTATTACAAAAGTTTTAAAACTCAGGCACGATTTGTTTTTTGGGCACCTTGAAACTTCTAAACGTATAAATTTTTATAATTTGTGAAACTTAGTTTAACTTAATATTATTGGGCACTTTATATTACAGCAAACTTATTTTAGAAATTTAAACTAAACGATAGTTTATTTAGATTGCTAATGTTAGAACACGTAATTATTTACTTATTAATTATGGCGTCTAACAATACTGTGAGATTGTGGCAACCTTATACATTTGTTCGACTAGCGTGTATATACGCTGTGTATATAATATTGCATGAACATTTAGCCGTGAAAAAGGTTTGTCCTCGTTGGATCCCACCTAATTTCAAAACATCTGAAAAAGGTGCCTGTGTCGATTGGTCCAAGCAAATGCTTACAAAATACAATAGCGGTGTTTAAAAGGGCGTACACAATATTGTAACAGATGACAGCAGTCGACTTTATGGGTGTTTCTAGATGAACCAAATACAAGAAAAGTTGTTCATACTTGAAGTACGGTCGCCTGTTTTTTCGGAAAAACTAGTCATGTAACAACAATACATTTACGCATTTATAAATGGTACATCACCATTTGTTTGCAGGAAGTCTTCAGGGAAATAAGGAAAACAAACAGGCGCCGCCGTATGATTATTCTGCATTCCTGTAATGTGAGATTTCATACATCTCGTCTAACAACCGATTATTTGATCACTCAAGAAATCAAATTAATGGGTTATCCGCCGTACAGTTCTGATTTGGCACTCAATGATTTCTTTTTGTTCCCAAACGTCAAGAATAAATTGCGTTGACAACGGTCGGGAGAAGAAGCCACTGATGCGTTAAAAAACCATCCTCTAGAGATGTCTCAAATAGAATAGAAAAAATACTTTGATAATTGGTTCTAGAGAATGCAAAAGTGTATAGATCATAAGGCAGAATACTTTGAAATACAATATATCAGTTATCAATGATAAATTGCTGTTTCTTTATTATTGGGTTCACAATATAAATAGTGCCGGTTGTGCTATTATAAAACGATTACCTACTATGTATAACCATAGTCTCTCACCTTAAAACTTATCAATTCTCATTATATGTATACATAAGTTGCTGTATCTTTATTTGAATTTTTTACCACTTACTAGGAATAATTAATTGTAATGCCTGCTACGGTCATTTTGAGACAAATGGACCGAAATACACGCTGTTCACGGCAGCTCAGAAATAGTTGCGGAGGTTGGCCAATGGCTAGAACGTAAAGTATTAAGCAAATTTAATTATTAACAATAGCTAAATTAAGCATTTCTTTGGGCACCACGCCGTTCAAGAAGAAAACGTCC
>JAHWXV010338737.1:0-26290 GCA_024586415.1 Phrixothrix hirtus
CCTAACTTTAGATTATTTAATTAATTAAATATATTTTTAAGCTTCTGTTGCATTAATTAATAAAGAATATTTAACTTAGGTTCAAATTTATTAATTAATGACCAAATTCTATATCAATATATATATATATGAATAAATTCTTACAGCAAAAATTAAGTGATACATAACTAGATTACTTAATGAAGTGTAAATGGGCATAGGTAATCATGTAGGTCCAGATATCCAAATAACGCTGCACGTAACAAGTTGTGAACTTCTTCAAAAACTACTTTAAATTTGGATAATTGGCAATTTTCAGCTAAAAAACTCTTCTAAAGCACTACAAATTCAATTTGGGTTCTGTATAACGCCCCATTTAAATAACATCAAATTGGTTTTAGTCGGTTTATCTTTACTGATAATTTCTTGACATATCATTGCAAACCTCCACTATTCTCCAAGAACTCCAAGCATCCATTAAACTGCATATAAATGAGTTCTGACATAAAATGCAGATCCATGAATTCGACTGATTAACTAATTTATAATAATATTTGCTCATAATTCCTGCATTTTACAAATCTTCAACTAATTTTACATGCTTCTCTTGAATAACTATCACATCTGCGTTACTATGTAAAGTTTTGAAAGAAAACCACATTTTCCTTAGAAATTCCATTAATATTCAAATGTAAAATTGATGTAAACTGTCTTTCATATATTTGCTCTTCAATAAGAGGAGGGTCTTAGAGACATAAAAAATTATTTTGACTTAACTTTTGCCTCCTGCAATGTTGCTAGGATTATCTTCCACAACTTTTTTTTGTGCTCATTTCTGTATTTTCACACCCACTTTGTTTGCAGAAAATCTCTCAATGGTGATACAACTCGTTTAAAAACAGACTCTCATATGTAGCCGTGCCCGAACCGTCACCGTCAAAAAGTAAACGATACTATACACGCACAGTCCTGACACGGTCTACAGACGGCGCACGACCTCCTCACGTATGTGTAAACGATTTCATTTGCATATATATGTAAAAGAAATTCGCGTGTTGTCTCATACCAAATTTTATTATGTACATGGTAAAGCTAAACGTGGTTTGCCGAAAATATCATTAACCTTTCATTGTGAATATGGATTTTTAAACAAAACAGTTGTATTTTTCGTCCCGACTGTTGTTTCTTCCCTTTTAGTGACCACGACTGCATTACATGAAATTTAATCCACAACTATGAGGCAATGCATAAGGGTAAACGATGCAGTTATCGTTATTCGTAAAATACCTAGTGGAATCTCTCTAAAAACACCCTGTGTACTGAGATATAGGCACTTGGACGAATACTCTTGTGTGTCACAAAGTATGTGTCTGTTTTGTATTTTATATTATACAAAAACAATTAAAGATAATACAATTTTTTAGTGCATTATATTAAGTACAATTAAACATTTTTAGATAATTATTTGCACTTTTGGATGCATTGTTTTACTGTAACATTTTAGTTGCATAAATATACATACGTATTAGATAAAGGTGGAAGAAAACCTTTGTAACTGTACATGTGTAAATTATATATGATTTTCAACATCTTTTTTCATTTTCAGCACCCTTACGCAGACTTTTGTTACTAATTGTAAATGTACATCGGTTGATGAAACAATGGAATATGTGCCTTAATTGTAGTTGTAATTATTTGCAAACGAACGCTAGGTTTCAATTGGAGAAACCTCCTAGATTCATACTGATCTAAACAATTTATTTATTTTTCTCGAATCAGGTATATTGTCTTTAATAAATTGCATTTAAATAACGTAAAATTGTTTTAATTTTATAACCGTTTGTCTTTTATAAATAGCTACCTCTTATTTATAACAAATAATATGTGCTGAAATAATTATTTGTCAATTGTTTTTGTTCATTGTTTTCAATGCAGGTAGTAATAATCTGTTACAAAAAAATTTAGTCGCGATGAAGAAATTACTGGCGCTACTTGAAATTTGTTCTTCAAATTTGTAAACAAGGACAATTATATGTAGGGTGGTCCAAAAGTAATGGTTCACAGAGCAACCTTAGATTCTTGACATAAAAATAATACTTTTTAACGAAACTTACCTTGGTCCAAAAATGGTTAATTAAAAAAATACAAGGCGTTAAAGTTTGGAATTTTATTTTCATTTTCTGCCATAACTTTTGAAATGTTTCATATATTAACAGAAAAATTGATACACAATGGTTTCTTTACATGTGGAAATTTTACTACAACTTATACGGTGTGTTCTCTGCACTAGTAACATTGCTTTAATAAGGTTATTACTTTTTTGTACTTGAATTTAGGCTATTTCTAATTCAATACGCACATTCTTGTATTTTTCTTAGGAAAAAAGGTATACTCTAAAAATGTCACCTAAACCAACCGTTTTTCAGAAATTTGCCACTGAAGTATCGTATATAAAGTAGCAGACACACAATTATGAATGGTATTCAACATAGTAGGCGGCTTCTCTAGAACAAACGAATTGTTAATGTCAATGTGAAATCTGGTCAAAAACGTGTGAATTGGTTATTTGCTTATCTTAGAATAGAAATTTTTAATTAAAATGCATCGTCATAATCTATTTAATAATCATGAAATGCGTGATAGGATTTGCATTTAGGCCCAAGAAAATTATAATGGGCGGGCTGAGCATCGTAAATATGTCGACATGCACATTAACCGACTACAGCCCGATTATAAACTTTTTAAAAAATTTATGACCGATTAGGCGAATGTGACTCATTTCGCTCTAAACGAGATACTTTAGGCCGTCCAAGAATTGTGACAGTAAATCAAGAAGAGGAAATTTAAGTTCGTGTTTCGGAAAATGTAGAAATAAGTACAAGGCGATTGACAGCTGCGACAAGTATAAGCAAAATTTGGTTAAAAGGTAATATTTTTATGTCAAGAATCTAAGGCTGCTCTGTGAACCATTACTTTTCGACCACCCTGTATACATATGTATGTATTTACATATTTCTTCCTAGAATCAAACCATAACACGCAATCATTGATCAACACACAAGATGTCTTGTAATTTCGCTATTTCTTAATAGAGTACAGCATTTTCTTTAAACAAAGTACGTTCCCATTAGTATAGTCTGGTAAAAAGTTGTAATCAAGTAACTTTACGTTGGGTCTAGGCAACTAATATACACTTAAACAGTGGTATTGGTATAACGAGTTAGTAAGCATAAATAATATTACTTTACTATAATACTCTATTTTTAAAGGACGATTGTTACACTACGAAAAGTATGTATGATGCTAATAAAATCCGCAATTGTCATGTAACACCATCTGATGAAAATATAGAGAGGAACTGTTACTAACGATACTGTACTACAAAATGAAGGTAGCCAAGCACTAGATCTAATAGGTAACTTTATATTTGTATTGTACATTATATCGTAGGTAATCATATCTTCTGTTCTTAAAAATGAAGATTTGTAATATACATTTAGTCATGATGGTAACTTTCGAAGTAATAAAAATAATTCTACAAGAAATGATACAAATGCTATCTAAATAGTAATTGCAATAAAGATATTCAGCCCAATGATGTATCGTTTCTGTTAAAAATAACGCATCGGTTATAACTGTGTTTAACTTGATTTCTATTAAAATTCTGCATTTAGTATGATGTATCGTTACAAATATCTTAATTGCTATTTATCTTCGGTTATTTTTAAAAATAACCAAAATAACCACGGCTACAGAAATGTCGTACTTAAAAAATAACCGAGAAACACCTAACCTAATTATAACTATACATATTTTTTGTAAAACTTCCTGAATGTAGATACTTATTATAGCTAGCTATTCGCGTCTATTTTACGAGAATAGTAGATGGACGGTGCATCATTATTACAAAAATTGGTAAATGTATATGAAAGGTAAATACGATAAAGCAAGTAACTATTTAACCCTCTACTGGTAAGGTATGAGTCAAAATGCCGTTCTGCCCGTAACTTCGCTCTTATTTTCTAGGCGCATTGCGCATTTTGTTCTTCCTCTCTAGTACCTTCCTAACTAAAGGTATCCTAACACAAGTAGTAAACTTTCAATAATCGGTAAGCGCGTTTCGCAAAAATTTGAATTATTGGTCATTTTGACCCGTACATTACCGGTTAAGTAATAGTAAATAGTAACAGTAGTTTTAGTATTTATCGTAGCAAATTGTTGTTACTTTTTAGAGTAGGTTAGTTCTAGCGTTTGTACGGATATTTGTGTATTACTGAAAATGTTACAACCATCTAGCAGTCGAAAGCTAGTGAGGTCTGATGATTCTTATTATGAAAAGGATACTTAAGAATGGTTCAATGAAGCCGAGTCTGATTTATCTGAATTCTCGGAGTTGGACTATGAGGAAGGTAGCCACGATTCTGAAAGTAAGCAGTCTCAAGATAAACAGGCGTTAGAAACAACAAAACTTAGCGACAAATCAAAAAAATTTTTATGGCAAAGGTAATAGATTCAGGTGGTCCCAAATAGTTTCTACTCGTTCAGTTCGAACCCCAGCTCATAATCTTGTGAAGAAATTGCCAGGATGTATCGAGTCAGTCCGAAATTTATCAGCAAACGCCAGTGAATATGAATTTTGGAATTGTATATTTGGTGATAATATGTTAAATGAACTACTACTTCAAACAAACAAAATGATTGGATTTGTGCGACCTCGTTATTCATTTACAAATAAATTCTTAGTTGAAGATATGGACATGACTTAACTAAAGAGTATTGTTGGTCTTTTGTATTTTATTGGCACCTTCAAATCAGCACACGAGGATGTTCCTTCTTTGTTTTCAACGGACGGAACTGGACGCGAGATGTGTTGGGCGACTATGTCCCTCAAAAGGTTGTTGTTCATATTATCCTGATTTCGTTTCGATGATGCGCAAACTAGAGAGCATCGTAAGAAAAATGATAAATTGATTCCAATTTCCCAACTCTTCGGTACGTTAGTCAAAAATTCTCGAGGTTGTTTTACTCCATGCTTAATGATGTGCATCGATGAAATGTTAATACCATTTCAGAGACGGTGCAAACATAAAATATACATACTTAGCAAGCCCGCTAAGTACGGCATTAAAGTAATGGTGTTAGCAGATGTGAAAACGCACTATTTTTATAACGGATACATTTATTGTGGAAAAGACAGTGATGGAATTGGTGTAAGTGATGAAATCAAGACATTTTCGAAACCTACACAATTAGTCCTACGGCTTATAGGTCCAATACGCAATAGTAATCGCAACATTACAGCGGATAATTGGTTTTCCTGAATACCTCTTGTGGAGTAGCTAGAAAAACTAAATATTACTTATGTAGGAACTGTAACAAAATCACAAAAGGAAATTCCTCCAGAATTCCTCCCTAATAGCAAGAGAAGGTTCGATAGCAGTATATATGGCTTTTCTAAAGGCATGACTTTGATTTCGTGCATGGTAAAGAGGAACAAATGCGTAATCTGGTGTCAAGTATGTATTTTTCAAGTGTAACAGATACTGAAACTGGTAAACCTGAAGTCATTGCCACATACAATAGCACAAAAGGAGGTGTGGATCCACTTGATCAAAAATGTGCAAATTATATTGTTAATCGTAGGACTCAGAGGTGGCCAATGGCCGTGCTTGGTACAATTTTCAACGTCAATGAAATTAATTGGCATGTGATATATTATTCAAAAAAGGCTGTTACTGACTATGCTAGAGTAACTTTCCTTAAAAATTTGGCTTTACATTTGGTAAAACCATAACTGTTAAGACGTTTGCATAATAGCAGACTTCCTATAGAACTTTGGCAGAATATAAGCCGCATTTCAAAGGAACCCGTGCCTGCTAAGGGTACGGCTCATGATCAAATTATTCTGCAAGACAGAAAGAGATGCTATAGTTGCCCTTCCATAAGATAGAAAGACGAATCAACCCTGTAATACTTTAAAGGAACCGATGTGCGGCGAGTGTACAAACGAATGTGTAAGAATTGAGTTGCTGACAGAGCACTTTAAATTTTAGTATACGAGCAAATTACCTTATTTTTTTTGTTATTCTTTTTAATTGTGCCTTTTAAGTTATGTTTTAGTATAAATATCGAACTGAAGTTACTTAGTTATAATTTCAAAATATGAGCGAAAATATGTTACTAAATCAGAAGATCCTTTTTTGTTTGATTTTCTTTCTAGTTATAGCTGCTTTTAATAGTTAACGAATTTGTAATATATTTTTGAGTTAATTATATTACATTTTTCCTTTAAAATTCAGAAAAAATGACAGGGGGTTTTTTTGACCCATACTTTACTACCTACGTGAAATATTTCAACTTACCAGTAGATGGATAAGTAAGTATGTGGTGCAATAAATCCTAACCATTTTTGATGTTTAGTGATAGAGTAGTAGTTAAAACTCATCATTTAAGAGAATACCAGTAACCAATTTCATTTAAATGAGGCAGTATTTAGAAAGTATTACCGCATGTCGAAAAATATAATGTAAGCATTAATTTATTATTCTTGCTACCTTACCCTACAGTTGTTTCTCTCTATTAGATACGAAATACAATAGAACTATCTCATTTTACAATTATCATAAGTTATGAACAAAACTTTACTCCACTACATAACGGCTACGGTTATAAGCACGATACATCATACCATTTGTAACAGTTACCGTTGTGCAACTGGTTAAATATGAAAGTTATATTAAAATAATAGACTAAGGTTATTTTTAACAGAATTGATACGTCATAGGGCTAATCAACATTATAAAGGACGTTAACCAAGTAAAAAAACAGAAGATGGAGTGACATGGAGTCATAGTGACATTATTGGTTTGTTTAAGGAACATAAAAATTTGTTTAACTCTCAATAGTGTCAAACTAGATAAGATGTAGACCAGTGGCCTAATAGCATAGATAGACCTTCCTTACCTATATCTAAGCTATGTGTGTTTGTGAAGTCAACATTTAAAAAAAGAAGTAATATTAGTAAAGGATAAAATCTGTTTACTTGGAACTCCTGTTAAGTGGCGCAAATTATATAGGGAAATTTGAGAAAATTTAAAACTAAAATTAATTAATTGTTTTCATTAAATTACATTGTAACCCTAAAATAATACAAGCAACTATTTTTAAAAATTACGTATGTTTGCAGTACCTGGAATTCTAAAATCACATTACAAAATTACACATTTACAAAACCAATATAGCAATCTATGTGACTTTTTCTTCAATTCACCCTACACCTATGCCTAATATTCTTATCTTGAAATGAACAGTCGATTGTACACGACCGATGGGCCAATCAGAAACCGAGTACTAAAATTTATAAACATACCAATAACGGCTACAAAACACAAGCGAACTTGGCCAGTCTACTTATGCTATTAAGTCACTGGCGTGGACACTAATTGAAGGCCAGTTGATAACCCATAATTATGACCCGTGCAAAAATAAATTGAAATTTTTAAAATTAAAATACAACGAGAAAAAGGACAACATGAGTAGTAAAGCAGATAGTGCAAAAGTTTTAATTATTTTCAGAAATTAGATGAAATATATGGCACTGGTCCAAGTGTTGCATTTTTTGCATTAGCATCATCATCAAAATGAAGTTCTATATCAATAAATAATGGCGGTGAATGAGATGCAAACTTTAATAACTCCTTACTTGATTGTGGTGTTACGGAACATGCAAGCACTTCCAGAGGTTCCAAAAAAGTTAAATTGCAACATAAATTTGCTAATTTTGAAAAACAGTGTGCAGTATAAGAATATCGATATAAACCCGAATTGGAAGTAAACAGCCGAGCAACTGATGCCTTCCTCAATGTAATGAATAAAGTTTTAACAAAACTTGATTCGTCATAAAGTTATTGTTTCTCTAATATACTTCACTTTCAATAATTTTTTGCAATATATTTTGATACTATTGTAATGGAAGCTTGAATTAGGCATTAGTACTTATTTTCGTTTGATTATTTTAATATACAAAGTTTTTACTCAAAGTTAAGTAATGATAATCGGAAATGAAATAATTATTAATAATAATTGAGTAATAAGACTATTAACTAGTTCATTCTCAAATATTTGATAATGTTTATAAAAATAATTTTCAAAATTTAATGTTCTCGATATTTTACATGATATCAATAATTTATCAAGAATATAAGCTAATAAGTTTTTGTACACTGTAAAAAAGAAATCACAAGAATTTTATATGTGCGATTGTTTAATTTAAAACTTTAAATTTATAAATCTAATAACTTTCATTTCTTAAAAACATTATAAAGGTATGTAATTTATTAACTTAAATATATAACATTTACACAACCTTGTTATTATATCGATTAGCTAACATTTAAAATATTATTCTCTATTGTACACACTGTGTGCCAGTTGGTCTCTAAATATAGCTCCTTCGTTGTTTCGAATCTTCTTTAATACGCTGTTTTAATTTCCCACTGGTCCCAAATACTCCTGCTAAACTTGCCATGTCATTAAAGTGTATTTCAATACTTTATCGACGTTCTTCACTGGTAATTAGAGCCCTTACAACTCGTTTAAAAGATGCGGATAATGTTGAACTACACATATCAAATCGATTTCCAACTGATCTGCAAAAGTAATTATAGATACATTATAAAATAGTTTAGCAAAAAATATGTCAGCTCTTACTGTTTTTTTGGTAACATCAAATAAAATAAGCAATATTAAGTACCATGTACATTAACGGTTAATATAATTTTAGTTAAACAAAAATTCATTAAAGTAATATAAAGCTAGTTTTATGAAAGAAAGATAAGTTAAAATAAAAATCTATTTGAATACACCAGGCATTTTATTTTTGGAATATTTTCTAGAAATTTCAATACAAATATGGCCTTAAAAATTAAGTATAAAACTTCATCAGTAAAATTATTTCAAACTATAAAGCAACAGATCTTACATCAGAAATTGTAAAACCTTTGCAAAGGTACATAAAATCACGTATCAATGGCAACCAAGGCTACAGCTTGTTCAATATAAAAATATAAATTTATGCACTCAAAGAGATTAGTGGGCATGATAGCATTAAAAACTTAAGAAATAATTCACTGGGTTACAGTTGGTTTGGACGCCACGAAGGCGGGGGATATGGCCTCATAGATGTGAAAAGAACGAGCGGATCCCGTGAGAAAGATTATCAAGCAAGGAACAGTAGTCGTACACATACCTATAAGATAGGTAGAATTACGAAGTAATAAGTTTTTGTTTGAAAGTGCTTTATATGCTTTAGGAAAGCAAAATTGCCTCTATCGAAGTTTTAACGCACCTTACATTGCGTTAGGCATTGAGATAGGAACTCCAAATTAATTCGATAGAAAAGCGGCCAAAGTGCACTTAAGTACCACCGTGGTGGTTATCAATCCAAAATTGAAGGCTAAAGGAAAGTCTTCCGAGTAAGGAGCGCTACTCCTCCTGTAAGTGTCTATTATTTTTTTCGTTTACCCTACACCTGGTAAAGAGGGCTACCGTTCATCTGCCCGCACCTCCAGACCATTGCTAGCGTCGCTGAAAAACATAGCTTTTCTAACGTAAATTTAAATAAAGGACGCTGCTGTCCGTTTTATATAATTAGGAAATAAATGAATTGCCAACTTTAAGTAAGTGTATATTCGATAAGTCGAAATTATTTGATCTGGAAACTCTAAATTTGTATTCCTAATTGTTAAAAAAAATCATTTTCATTGAACTTACTGTTTGTACCTTAACAAATTAGTTTTGTAATCATTGTGATATACTGGGTACCCACAAAATGCGTTGCCTGTGCATTTTTGAATATTGGTGAATGTTGTTAACGTAATTCAGATTCGTTTATTATCAGTTATCTTTAAATAACTACTTCCAGTTGTAGAAACAACTGTATTTTGTTAAATAAACAATTTAAAACCGCGATTCCGTTAGCCAATGTTTCTTTTGTTCTTAGAATTTAAGTCATGTTTAATTCCTTGAATAATTGTTGAATTTGTGTTTATAATGTGTGCCTTTTCGTGCGAAGTTAATTATATAAAGGTGTTCTTATGCTAAATTATGGTTATTATTTCACCAACATAAACCTTAGTTGTAATGGTAATTATACAGTGCTGGTACAATAAGTTAAAGAGCAATTCAGTAATTTTCAGTAACAAAAGCCATAAAGCATTTATTTCTAAATATAACACCTTCCTAAAAGTATAATTTCGGTTAGCTTAATTCCTAACGTATATAAGGTGGCCAGTTGTAATATCTGCCCTTGGCTAATTCGTTTAAGGCAGACTACGCCCTAAATTTGCTAGTAAGGTCAAATAATTATTAAAGCTCTTGCAAACATTTTGCATTGATTCTTATATACAGGAACTGTCATAAATTGTGAGCACCTTTAGTTTAGTATATCTTCCCTTTCAGTTTTTAATCCCGTACCTGCAGTACCATTAGAGTGTTTGTCTCCACTTCTAAGGTAGGTCACTAACATCTTGACATACAGGATGTTTCCACGAACATTACCTAGTAGCAGTATAGACTTAAAAATAGTGGCGCCCAGCTTTTACCGATTTTGTCTTGATTTAACAGTGTTTAGCCTCGTTAGTACCCATGGATCACGCCTCGCTCCAGTGTAGCTTTGCCGACCGTAATTAAACGCTCGTGATTTTTAATTGCCACATGCGTTGTTGTCAGTTTAGCCTTTGATAAATAGTTACGCATGTATAACTGTCAGGAACTGCAAGAAGACATAGAACTGAAAGTAGTAAAGTAATTGCTTTTCTGCAAGAATCATTTGTCGCTCAGTATGTCGCTGCTGGCTTTGCAATGTTGGGTCTATTTTTGACAGTATCCAATCGAATTCAACCCTTTACATTCTCAAATAACTTTCAAATGGTACGTAATATTAATCCTTAATTTTTATATAAATAGGATACTTGATTCTTAGATACAAGCATTACGTTATTACTAAACCAGAACACACAAAACTAACTTAACAGTGACTAAATATGTTTTTCTTTGTTCATATTTCAATAGTTATGGAAATTGTTGCATTATATCACTTTTTCCTATCCCAGTAACATAGAACAAACACTTTTAAAGAACATAGCTGTACTTCATCAAAAATGTGTTACTTTAGTATTTATAAGTAGTACCTTGTACCAAATATATAGTATGTGGACCTACTACCTGAATTTACCCGTACATAGTTACAACAATGTTAAAGTTACATCCCCTTCTGCAAAACAAAATGTTTACTTATTTGTCACAAAATGATATGAAAATAACGAATGTGACACAATTCACGAGTGTTTAACAACGGTGGCAAAGTTTCAGCGGCGCGAGGCGTGATCCATCGGTACTGCGGCGTTAAACACTGTAGGAATAATAAGTCTAAATCGGTAAATGTGGGTGCCACTGTTTTCAAGACAAGCTGCAAACAGGCGGTATTCGAAGAACATCCTGTATGTAACGATATTAGAAACCTTACCTTCAAGCTGAAAACAGACGCTATAACGGTACTGCAGAACTGGATTTAAACTGAAAGACATGTTCTAATGCTAAAGATGCTTACCCACTTATGATCATACTGCATATGAAAATTAATAAAATAATGCTAACTTAAGGTTCACTGATTAGTTATGTTATTTGCAAAAATTGAAAGCGTGCTGTGCCTTGAATAAAATAACTGAGAGCTGGTTTTAAGACTGACTACCCTGTATATGATTTAATTAATATATTGAACTTAACTCAGAAATAAATAATTTAGGACCACTATTTTGAATAAATTCGCAAAATACTAATTTACTTTTGCACGTGCATTGTATATCTAAAATAGCATTCTAAGTTGTACTTTGATTAAATGAAAACGAAAATTCGAAGCACAAGAACATCTTTGTATTAACTTTGGTTTGCACAAAATTACACAAATCCTCAATCCTCAAATCAAAGAAAAGGAGATGAGGTACACTTCAATTCTAAAAACATAAAAACATTATCCAACGAAAAACTAGGCTCATGTCCAATTTTTGACTAGAAAATCAGCTGATTAGTACAACTTAGAGGTTTGAATAAAGAAACCAATTTTAGAAATAAGATCTAGGTTTTTGCTAGCGACATAACAATATGTACAGACAAGAAATGTCAAAATAACGCATGAACAAAATGGGCACCCCAGGGTATTTTTAGTGATGATACAGGTAAAATCAAAAATTAAAACGTGAACGGAAATTTCATACAAACAATTACATAAAATAGTTAGAATTCAAATTATAATATGTTTTACTGAATTAATTCTGATTTACGGCTACGGTAAATATCTTAAGTCTCTAACTTATTTATTTCATGACTACTCAGATAAAACGACGGTATGTCTTTTAGTTAAATTTACGTTACCTTTGCACAGTTAAAAGTAGGTCAGTGGTGACAGCACAACCTTTGATTATTGCAACGATTTGCACAGGTAATTCTTCCTTGCCGAAATCAGGGTAAGCGAAGAAGGAGCAAAGAAAATATAAAGCACTTACAGATAGATATTTACTTTGCGTTCGGGGAGTGGATTAACCTTGTATTTTTAGGAACGGTAACCCCTCACAAGTGAAAGATGCATCTATGAAACAGGCCGTATTTTTGTTAAAGGACAAATCTCATATACTTGGAGTTCCTGCCTACATCAGGCAGGTGCTTAATTTCTTTATCAAAAGCCCAAATAGTTTCCTAAAATTAATATAAGGAAGCACCCTCGAATAAAATTTATAGCTTTACACTACTTGACACAAACGTGGCTAAATCAGAACTAACTATATGTTACCGAATGGTTCCCACGGAACTGTTTCTTACTCCTCTTGGGCGAGGTCATACAATTCCCGCAACGCTTCGAGATAACATTCTTTTACAACGTTGGCCTTAAATCGGCGACGCAAAACCTAATGCGTGATCCATTATTCCAATTGCCCTGTTAATTATTACATTCGTATCTGCCTCTACAACATACATTATTTACTTTAGTGATTTAATGCTGGAATTTTATGAGAATAAACGTCATCTTGCCCTTGGAAAGTGCAAGAAATTACAAACTGTAATACATTGTACCTACAAAGCTGACGTAATTATTTACACAGCTGCAATTAAATTCTAAATTTGTATGAGATTTTAAAATACTATTCTAGTACTATACGAGGTGCATTGATATAGTTCAATATAAAGGCAATTATTCTTTGAATAAAGGGATGTTTTTAATGATTTATGAATTGAATCTAATTTTAATTAAGAACTTATAAGTAAATAATGTAAGTCGTAATGCATAATTTTGTTTTAATGATTTAAATAACGTAATTGCATCAAACAAACATCAAGAGCTGACATATTTTATAAGAATTGAGTATGAAATAAAGCAATGCTTCTTTTCTTTAATTTGCGTCTATAAAAAACTCATAGCTTTAAATAATAAACGAATTTTTACTTAACTTACCTCTATTATTATAACGTTTTATTGTAAATTACTGTAAATGCAATTTTTCAGGATTAATAACTTAATTAATTCTAAATATTGACACATTTATAAATAAACGTTCATTCTAAACATTAAAATGTAAACGTATTTCAGAGGTTGTGTTACATATTAATTTAAATTATGCCTACGTTGCCACTCATATCACAGTATTAAACTATGTGTTCGTGTTCTCTCTTTCTATAATTGGATACAAGATAAGGACATAGGTCTTACCTATTCACCCATTAGGCTTCCGTATGCCATAGAAATGGAAACATAAGGAGACTATTGCATAATTGAAAATATCAGGTGATATCGACCGCTCTTAACAGTGATTTTTAGTGCAGCCATATACGTACATTTATTTGAAAAGTCTGCATAGGGTTCTCGACAAGTGCGCTAGTGTTTTTCGTTTTCTCCTATTAATCGACAGATACTGTAACTTAAGCCCTTTCTGTTTAACAGCGGTGAGTCGGTTACAGTATCAACTACCATTCTGCGAAATCTTGCAATCAATATCAATCAAGATGTCAACCAGTGACACACTAGATGGCGCCACGCGCGAGATCTTAGTCAGCCTACTATAGTGGATTGATGGCATTAACCCGAATAAGCCTTCGCGGCCTTCAGATGCGGTGATAAGAAACCTTCCGAATTACATCCTGAAACTGGCAAAAACCATCCGGAAGCGGCGGCAAATGAATCCGAGAATATTCAAGTAAAACGAGGAAGAAATGGACTACTCCTCCTCAGACGCAGGCACCAACAACGACGGTTCACGAAAGTGAGTTGAGAAAGAAATGCTTCAGCAAAACACACAGAAGCCAAACCAGCACTGAAAGTGAAAGTGCATAATAAATTCGAGCCACAAAGCACAGAACCAACACTCGCGCCAATAAGGCGGAGCAACATCCCACCCATCATCCTTAGGCAGGCAGATAAATGAACAGCGGTTTACCAATTACTAACAGGAAAAGGCCTTCAAATCACTAATGCAAAAAATATCAATCCGGGGATAAACATTTACCCGGAAACGGGAGAGGACTACAAGGGATAACCAGATTCGTAACCGAAGAAAGCCTCCAATACTACGTATATCTTACTGGAAGAAAAACCGTTGCGTGTAATGCTACGAGGCATTCCGTCCTTCATCAAGGACGATGATATCCTCCAGGAGCTCAAGCCGCTAGAGCTCCAAGCATTTTCGGCGAGCAGGATACGTAAAGGAACAGAAAAGATCCCGATACCGGTCGTATACGTAGAATTCCAAAAATCGCTGGCCAGAGAGGAGGTGTACGACCTAATCGCTATGTTTAGTTTAGTGATCACTGTGGAGTCCCCACGCCACAAAAACCAATTGCTACAGTGCCACCGGTGCGAAAAACTTGGACACGCCCAGCGTAAGTGCAGTGCGACACCGGTCTGCGTGAAGTGCGGTCCAGGTCGCCCAAGCGCGGAGTGATTAAAGCCACACATCACTCCCGCGAAGTGCGCGAATTGCGGAGCTGGGCATACTGCGAACTACAGAAGTTGCCCAAAATTCCCAAATCTGCAAAAATCATAGGCAGCACCACCTACAGCAACGACAAATCCTGCACGTGCGAGAGTCTCCTACGCAAGCGTTGTCAAGGACGCAGAAGGACCCGTAAAAGAAAAGATCCACGCCTCCATTGAAATCAACGTCTACCAAGTCCTAAAGGTGGGACAAATAATAGTCAACGCTAGAAAACAAGCCATCATGCTTGTAGATGGGGTGGCATGCATACTAGGAAAACTACCGGAGATCCTTGCGATCTTTCGTTATTAAACATTATCGACCCACCGAAAATGCCGCAAGGCGGAATACCACTTCCAAATCAAACGACCAATTATGATGGAGGCAATAAATACATATTCTAGAACTCCACAAGCTCAATCAAAAAAACGGAAATCGGAAACGGATTTGGTTCAAGAACGTTCTCGTGCGAACGAAAATGTTGGATAGAGATAGACTGTGAAAGATGGGATGCTCTATACCGCGCACTATAGTATACGGATTTATGGATTTATTGCTAGTCGGTTAATGACCTTAACACTGAACTGCTGTTAACTACAGTAATTTTATAGCAGGTTTACAGGTTATTAAACGAGAAGGTATATTCCAGAGAATTTTCAAAATAACTTATAAAAAATTTATTTGTAACGTTATGTGAACTAGTAAACTTAAAAACCAGGTTAATATGGACCCATTTGAAATATTTAGTGGCGATCTTATATAAGATTGTGAAGAAGAGAATGCAGGTACGTGGAAACGATCACGAGGTATTAGTTAATTTCAAACTTGTGATTAATAAAAGCTATCCTTATATAAGAGCGAGTGTACATGCAGCATTCAAAAAATATAATGTGATTAAGTTAGTTGAATCTAAGTATCCACAAATGCTACGAAATTGAATTGAAGTTCGTTTAAAATAATCACAAACATACATATCAAGTAGCTCCTTATATGTTAATTTTTAGGGTACAGGAATGTAATGATCATAATTAGAAATGCTAAATGTTACTTGATTTTTACTTCTTACAAGCATTACTTATTTATTTCAGCAAATCGGCTATTTCAAAAAAATAATCCACCGGAAAATTGTGTTGCTCAATTATAATGGCATGCAAAAAGCTAATTTAAAAGTACATTTGCATATCAATACTGGAGAAAAACCATTTGAATGCTCTCAAGTGATATAGCAGTGGTCGAAAACGCAATAAATTCAACTAGATGACTTTATAAATATCTAGAAAATGGATTAACAAGTCTTTAATGTGTATTATCTCACCAATTGTTCCTGAAAATTCACTGAAGTGCAATTACATAAAACCTGGCGCTTAAAATTGTGTGAAAACGAATAAACACGAAGTTTCATAATTCGTCATTCGTTTGGTTTAGTATCATGTTCGCCAATACAACAGATATAAATCCTTAGGTTATAGCGCGATGGGATAGATCATTTCGTCTTTTATATATTTCTTCTTCCTTTGGTCGGAGAACGCTATTGTTATTAAATTGTCACCATTAACCACATTTAAATGTTCAATATATTTATTGAAGCTATTAATACATGAATATTCTAATACTGTCTGTTGTTTGCTAGGCAGTAGCGCAGTTCATCTTCAAATCAATTCTAATGCTTTTTGCGAAACATTCGGTAAATAGTTGGAATTATGTAAACTGTTTGTTTAAAAATATTAGTTATTTTCTATTTTAGTGTCGAATAAGCACTTAATCTTCAAAATGGTTTGTGGAAATAATATTTATTTAAGGTTTTAACAATCCTTGCTGCATACAATTAGCTACGAGTTTTAAAGAAATATGCTGTGGTAAGAATGTAAGTCATGTTAAGACTATCTTCGGGATCTAGTTGCCGATTTTAAAGAAACCAGATCTGTTCCTAATAAAAAAGAAATAATCACGGCCACCTGATCAAAGAGATATGATTGAGGTTGCTGGATAGTTTACGATAAATCCTACGATGTCTACCTGTCCATAAAAATCGGACTATCGCGTAATTTAGTTAGGAAGGAGCTGGAGTTTTATATATTTCAGGCGTATAAAATAAAAATGTTTGGAGAGCTTTGTGGTGACGATCATGATAAACGTATTGAATTTTGTGAACTAATGACAAATAAAATTATTATCAAGTCTGAGTTGTATAAAAACATTTGTTTTAGTGGCGTGTGTACTTTCCATTATGCAAAAATGTCGGTTAGTAGAGTAATGGGAGTTGCCACGTTTTGAGATCAGGACATGCATAATATGTTGAAAAATAAAAGTGTGGACAAGGAGAAGATGCAATTAGTGATTCCGTGTTTATTCATATAAATTTATAGGATGGTGTTTATCTTGAATTGTTAGATACTATGTTAGAGCCTTTAATACACCTCGAGTTGAAAAACTAAATATTTAAAGATATATAGTACATTTTCACCAAGATACAACAACTCCAAATTACACACCCTCAGTTAGATAATTGTTGAATAATTACTGTTCACATTAAAATATTGTCAGAAGAGGACCAAATGAAGGGCGATTTGAACAGTTACTTCACCACCGTTAAATTTTTTCCCTTGGGGTCATCTAAACTGTATTGATTATAGAATTAAACCAGATTTAGTTGAATAGTTGCGACATAGATTTCAAGAGGAATGGCGAAATATCACTAAGGAAACATTTGAAAATATCCAAGGAGAGTTTCAACGTCGTCTTTCTGATTGAAATATAATTGGAATCTTTTATAGTATTTAATATAACAGTGAACTTTATTACTATAATTAAATATTAAATAAATAAAGTTAGCTAAAACAATGTTATGTTTTCGAATTATTTTATGACTAGGTAAGCAAGAGGAAATTACTTTTCAAGAGCATTCCAATGAAACGTTGTAGGCAGCGCCTTGCTATTGTGACATTTCGGTCTAATTTGATTTATTCGCGGGACGAAAAAAATTTATATTTAAATCTGCTCAAGTTCCCTCAGTCGTGAGAGCTGTCTTTATTGAAGACGCTGCTACTCTCGACCTTATTGAGAATTTCGCTAAGATTCTCCGAATTGTCGATCGGTATTTCAGACGATGATTGGTTCTGGCAGGTACCTCACTCGCTCGAATGACGTCGTTTGCACTTCTGATATAAAGCCACTTAGCAAATAATTTTGTCTGGAAAACGGATTCTACTTATAACTAATAATGACGATTAAACCTTTTAACAAAATAATTTATTTATTCAAGAAAAAATAAAATGATTATTCACAAGTCTAAATATCCATATTAGTCTAGTCGTCAGAGGCGAAAAATCCATCATATCTCGCACTAATGGGAATAAAAATGGAAATAGTTAGTTTCTTGTGAGTGTAAAAAAAGAAAAAAAAGTTCGCAAGAGTAGGAAAATATGCAAATTGAGGAAAAATGGTACATAATAAAATTAAAGAGGAAAAAATTCTGCATAAAAAGGTTTTTACGTCCGGTTAATAGTTTACTCGTAAAATTCAAAATTTAAAGTGTTGAATTTCGTGCGAAGTAAAAAACGCTTTTCTGAATACCCGATTATTGGTTTTTGTGCCAAACTAGCCTTATATACATATAATTATATATACGCTGTCATCCTGATGACTCTACAGTCTCGACTCCAGTACGTTCGTGCACTAGCTTATCGTACAGCTGCTGCCAGACCCCTATCATTGTATCCATTTCTAAACCTATAGGCCCTTTACACTTGAACCTGTAGAGAAATTTTCATTACATACAATCTAAAGTATAGAAGTTCTTCTTTCATTTGCCGCAGGTTTTATCTAAACAATGTATATTCAATAAATAATAAAATGAAACATTTTCAAGACTGCTTCATATTGTTGAATTAAAAAAAATTTAGGGCATATTTAAAAAATGTTTACTACGCATTCTAAAAGTCGACACTTTTATCTTTCAAATGCATTCTTGACTTTGTTCATAAGTTAATTTGTTACAATTTTATTTGAGTATATGTATGAAATTCGCAACAACCAAAAAGAATTGAAAAAATTGCTAATTTGGAGATGACTTCGTTTTATACCGATAAGTTAAAAATATTTTTAGATGATCTTGAATTCATTAATGACGATTAAAGTCTTAATCATAAAGAGTTTTTACTTACCTGACTTTTTTATCATAAACATTAATAAATATATATGTTGCACTCTTGAATAAGTGAAAATTACTATATTTAACTATTTTTTCGGCTTAGAAAATAAACAAAACTAAAACATTTTATATGCATCTGAAAGCTGCGGTCTTTCTCTTTAAAACCCTTTTTTTGTACGATTATTCTATAAATTGTTATAACTATTTTCCCATCTTGATATCGCTACAATTTTTCTCAATTCTGTTTCCCGCACCGAGCCTAAGAATGCGATTACGCGCACAAATGAATTTTAGAAGTAAATTATGAACCGAATCTAAACACTTATTACAACCTTTTATATGCAGAATTTTCTCCTCTTTAATTTTTTTATCTACACTTTTTCCCCCAAATTGCATATTTTCCGACTTACTTATGAAAAACCAAATTTTTGCACTTTTGAGTCCATTTTTGATGACTTTGCACATCTCCTACACTTGCAAACTTTTTTCCCCATTTTTATACTCAAAACTAACTAACCATCTCAAAAGATTACGTTTTGATTTCCATTAGTGTGAGGTAAAAACTTCTGGCGACTGGACTACATTTACAAAAACGGTTTTTTTGAAATAAAACTTTATTGTACCGAATGTTAAAAATCTAAAGACAATGTAAACTCAGCTCGCGAGAATGCTTTATTTATTCAAATCAAAGCGTGATAGCAATTCATACAATGCGTGCCCAAGTCACCCTACTTTCGGTATATGTACAGTATTAGCACAAAGTGCTTCATTATTCTCTGGTTACTGGGAGACCTGCGTCCCGCTGCTTTAGCAACCACATACGTTTGCTGCTGAAGGAGGATTAATTTAATGTTTGAAGGCGTCTGTAATCCCAATACACAAGCAATTCGCGAATCCTTCAATCTTATTTAATATTTGGGGCGTCAAAATTTGTATCTCTACAAATTCAGATCGAATCTGTTGAATGGTCAAGATTGGGGCGTTCGAATTTCCTTTTATAAGCTGAAAGTTGATTGGTTCGGTCTTGCACTTCAATTAGATAGAAAAACGACGACAAGTAATGACAAATTTAATATAGCTTTCTTTTACAAGCAATTGTTCTACTGACAATGATTTATGATAACAAATTGAAATTTTCTTAGTGTAAATTCCCCTTTGTCTTACAATTTACTTTAGGGTTTCTTTACAATCTTCGACCTCGTTCCTTCGAATTTATGAATTCATAGGCGATCGCTGACTATCTGGAGTACAAAAGCTTTGAAGGTAACCGTGCTATAGAGAATTTCAACGTTTATAAAATCTAAGATAAATGGTTATTTATTTATACCAACCAGTGAATTCTCAGTATTGCCTTCAAGTACGCTTTCTCTTGATCACTAAAATGCATGTAAAATTGGTAACCGCCCTCTTGTCAGAGCAGGAACTTAGAATATTATATTAACCAAGTTTTCTGTATAGATTTTAAAAGAGAGGAAATAATTCTAAATTTAAGTTTGGGTTTCTTCAGTTATTCATTCAATGCAATTCCTGCCTCTGTAATGAACATTCGGTAAATTCCGAAAACGTCCTTTATCCTGGAACTGATTCTGGCTGCCCTATGGTTATTAAGAATCACCTTTTATTTTCCCTTTTATTTGACGAAGTACACGCCCTGGGATTCCTTCAGTCTCATTCTTCGCTCCATGCCACGCGTCAAGCAGGATTTAAAGTCCTGAAGATGATCATATGAACTTATAAGCACTTCCCAGTCGGATTTACGTCAACTAGCTTGCAGGGGGGATGGATTCTTAATTAACATATGATGTTTTGCGTGGCAACTGCTCGAGAAGAGTTATCTTTCAACTACAAATCTTGGTAAATATTAAAAAGGGCGCCACTAACTTTAATTGGAACTAAAGCTATCTTAGCCAAAAAGCTAGAAAAGGGTAAGACAGCACTGGAACGATGTTAATATTAAATTGCTACCAACAAATCGGAAAAATTACTTTATAAACTGGGTTGTCATTGACTCATGCTAGGTCAGGCGTCGTGATTATCTAAGCGCTGAAAAAAATGCTTCAAGAGACCGTTTACATTATTTTCTTACCTTAAAAATTCCTGAAATAAAGATATAAATCTTATGCTATAATAAAAGTATATGTAAAGAAATTAAAATATTGATGCCACAAAAAAAATGCATACAAGTTACGTTACATTTGGTTCAATGTTTAAATCTGATAATTCTAGAAATAATTAATTGACCAAAATAAAAATTATGAAGGGTCCCGCGCTTTGCAAAGAATACAAATTACAAATTGAAAATTATAAATTACTGTTACATAAATATATAAGTCTGAAAAGTCAAATTTATATAAGATTAAAAATTCAGTTAATACACTAGAAAAGTTACGACTCTTGAGCGTCGGCCATTTTTACCGATCACTTTAATTAAATAACAAAAAGTAAACTTACGCACACCTCAACTTGCATGAAATGGATTTACTATATAACGATGGAAACCTTCCATCTTAGGCAATTTACTTCATCTCAACTTTGAAACTCCAGCCTTAAACACAATGGTGGAAAAACGTGCTTCTCCTGTTCAAATACTAAGACCGTAAAAACGGAAAACCTTGATGTTCCAGCTCCTTGGGAATGTCAATTCTACCAAATAGAACACTACGCACAATTATGAAACATCTTCTTACACAACGAACGGAAGTTTTAGTACTTTTTACATTTTTACTAAACCGGCATGTTTACTACTCGACGATTTCTAAACGAACCCCCCTTTGTTCTATCCTTAAACAAGGACCCTAAACAACAAAACGGAAACGGAAAACTATTCACGTACGAAAAATTATCCAATCACCAAACTTGCATTTCAAACTAGCCAATGGTATGAACTCCTCCAGACGCGCTCGAAAACTTACTCGTCAGCGAAATCCACATGGAAACTAACGGTGATATCATGCCTATTAAGAATTACAAAATTGCGTCATCTTTTTAAACTTTATAAACATATTTTAGCTGACCATTTTAAAATACTGATTCTTATTGGAAATTATTCTCAACCGAACTGAAATAAATAACTAACATAGGGTTTTATTATTTTAAGCAACAACAAAGATTTTGTAAATGACGTAATTAAAAATAAGATTTATTATTAAACTAAATACCAGAAATTGGTTTATTTTAAATTAAGATTTTAAACGATAATATCCAAGGTTACGAGTTATAAAGCATACGGGGCACATTCAAAAAGGTTGATAATTATAATTTAGCCAAACGTATATTAATTAATTTTCATGTACTATATAGAGTGATACAAAATTAAGAAGGTCTCTGTGAGTCTGATCGGTTATTAACTTTCTCCAGAATTTAAGCCAGTTGGATTTGCCTTTTTAATTTATTTTTAGATAACATTATGTCATGTCATCTAACTAAAGCACGCTCATTTTAAATTTTAAAGCGGCAAACATCTACATGCTCCTTCAAAATGATTTTTCTTTATAGTTGAATTAATTAGGCTTATGATTTTACCTTCAATTATATTTATTGCTTTTAATTTCCATACATTTCAATAAGCATCTTTTTCAAAATGTGTTTAGGTTCAAAACTCAAAATCAAGCGGCAAAAGCCAGTCAATCCTATCACGACTTCCCACGATTTTCGAGCAAGCCCTCTGGCTTTGATTTTATTTTGTTGAATTCTTTTATATACTTTGAAACGTATTAAAACTAAAAGTTTATTGCCATCTCTAAAATATGAAATTATACCTGTATATAACTTTATCGCAACCTTCCTTAACTAACACAAACGTGGCGTTACAATTGGAAGCTTTGCAAAGTTGAATTTGAATTGGTTACATTTCTTTTGATATTTGCAGTTAGTTTAAAAGAATACATGAGTATCTTCTTCAATATTGATATTAGATTTAACGATGGGAAATTAATGTAAATGATTTGACAAAAGAGAAATAATTACTTGATGGATCTCTTTTTAATGTTAAAACTTTATTAGATTGTCATTAATTTGACGTTTCGACAATTTTATGTCATAATGATAAATTACATTTTAAGTTGCATAATTGAAAAATATGTAGGCAGTCTACGCGAAAAATTATAGACGGAAGTAGAACTGGTGGTATTCTGATAACTAGCTATGTTGCATTTTCTGTTAAATATTATTTTAATTGTAAGTTTTAGTAGTATATATGTATGTATATAAAACTATTCAATTTGTTATCTATTTTACTATATTTTTGTGTTCCCTTATTGAATATCTTATTTGAATAGGATGTATAGACGTTTTACTACCTTGAGGATGATGATTGTTGGTAACCAAAACCTTAAAGTATTTTTTTGTGTACTGTTTATGTAAGTGACGTAATCTGGAGCATGCAATTGTTTTTTAAGATGCATGAGTATCGGTTTAGAGGGATATCAGGTAAATGACTGCCATATTTAATATGGATTTAATACTGTTCTATGACACCAACGCAGACATGAATTTACTCCATCAAAGATGTAAGTAGCGCATTAATTTCGATAATTTTGGCAATTGTTGTCAGATGGGTAATCGAACATCGCCTTTTTTTCGCTGCTGATTGGCATTAAATTGTTCTCCGCAATTAACCCGATTTAAATCGTATGTGACCAACTATGAGAAGTAAAAATAATGCCACTATATTTCTAATGTGAAACTTCCTTGAGGACAAATAAATGTGAATTGCAAGAAATCCACTTACTTTTATGAATAAATACTACTCACTAATAGAACTTTAGAGGCCTTTAAATGTGTCTATTGGTACATACTACTCTTTTTTTTAAGCCGAATGCATATAAAATATAATTTCCCGTTACAACCTAGCATACAATAATTGAGCCAAACCACATCATATAAACACTGACCATTGCATGCTTTAAGCAACCAATGGAAACAGCAACACAGAGTTAACACAACAGAATTACCGTATAATGATTTAAAACTCATTGAAATGTAATCCATGGATCACCGATAATTAGCATTATACTTTACAGGACCCTTCCACTTTGGAAATATTTAACGATGTCTACAGCCACCATTTTTACTATTTACAACTACTACATTTAAATCGATGATTTAATATACGCGTAGAATTCATTAATTGCATAGGTCATACTTTGAATCCATATTATATATTTTCAAAGTTTGAATATGATCTTCTACTTCAACTATTTTAATTACTTAGTTCTTTTCAAGATATATTAGACGGGCTTTTAAGGTTTAAATTACTAACTGTTATATCAGATATTATCCATAATCGATCTGATAATAGAGGGTGTTTTGGAAGGATCTTATTTCCACTGCTGTACCACGTTTAACGTAAATTAACCCTGTTTTTAATAAATGAACTCGTAGGACCCTTAATTGTACATTTTTAAACAATGCATGTAAAAACACTACATTTCAAACAATATTATATTTAAAATATGCCTTGTTTCTATTTCTACTACTTGAGTAATACTAAATACGTTTAAATTTGAAGGGTGCCTTTTGTTTAACTGAAGGGGTATAAGGAGTATAAACGCATTCCTTTCTATATTATCATATTTACAAATTTCATCGAAAATTAGTCGACAGCGATCCTCTTTAAAAGCGCGGCCTTCGGATTTAATACACATTTATACTTCAATCTTGATTTATTCTTAAAACACATATTTTGGACACTACGCGGTTACACGTAAGCCCACTTGCAGTCTATAGAGTGGCCACTCTGATGATATTACCTGTTCCGGGATGGAGCTTCAACTACCATTTGGAAACAGATAAATTGCCTTCTTTCACTACACTAGTGACCCAGACCTTAAAAGAGCATTAATTATTTCTTATTCACAACGTGAAAATGAATTTAGTTTTGATTGATGGATAAAAAAGCAATAAATATTTAATTTATTAAAGGCCAGTATTTCAGTTGTAGCTCAAGCTTTAGCTTACTTAAACCTTTCTTTGTTTCCATAAAAACTATTGTAGTAGTAATCGTTTTTACAGCAATTAAATGTCATTTAAGTAATCTCAAGCTTAAGCTGTAACTGAAATACCGGGCCTAAGAGTTAATTCTATAATTATTAAATGAGATGAAAAATCAAGTCAAATAGTAAAAAATAGTTACAAAACACCTCAAAGTCCACCAAAAAAGGCGCAATAATAAGGGAAAGAATAGGAAGGATTAACAAAGAAAGTACTTAGAAATACCTACCCAATTATTCAACAACATAAAATAATTTATTGACAATGATCTTGACCCCAACCATAAAATTATAATATTGTCTAAGAGTGTATTAAAAGAAATACTTATGACCCCAACAATATCCCAAGCAGGGCTTATCGGTTAAAACAAAACGCTAAAATCGAAAATTTCTGATCTAAACAAAACATTCATACTTTACCGACCACAAAACAACAAATTACATAAACATATACACAAATAACAAGTACACCCGCCCAAAAACTACTTCAACATCACAAACGCAATCAACAACCATAAAGACGAACACAGTTTTCATACACGCAAAACAGGGAACACACGTCAGAAAAATTACAGAAATATTTACACAAAACGCAATCCAATTCAAGACAAGATTAAATTTAAAAACATTAGATGTACACACAACATGACTATTGTTAAAACAGCAACGAAAACGGGCGCAAATAAAATCACACACCTACATAGTATTCAGGCCCAACTCAAGTACGAACTGCCTAGAAAGTGATACCATCTGGTAATAGTTTACGATATACCAGTAGGTAAATCAGAAGAAGATCTCAAAGAGCAAATACACGAACAAAATTTCAAAGACAACGCGGCTATTACAAAAGAGGAGTTCGACTTTGGGTTTAAGCCTAGATTCAAAACAGTTCCCAAAATTAAAGCAACATATCACCAGGTAATCGAGGTAAATGTCAAACTACGAAGAATTATACCAAACCCAGGAAGGTTTTACGTTGTGTTCAACTCCCTGAACTGTAAAGGTTTCCTAGTAGTATCACAGTGCGTCAGATGCTAAGATCTCGGGTACGTGCAGAAATTCTGCAATTCCGAGAAGGAGGTATGTGACCACTGTGAAGCCAATGACTACCTTAAACAAACATATTCGAGGAAGGGCATCCCCCCCCCCCC
>JAHWXV010338760.1:0-13850 GCA_024586415.1 Phrixothrix hirtus
TACGCTAAACAAATGGGTAAAAGAAATGAACTTTATCTATAAAAAACTAGAAAGTAAACCGATACTTATGGAGAAGAATAGTATAGCTGCTCAACGAGCGTACTACTTACCCACTATCGAAAGATACAGAAACGTAGGGTGGAATATATTTTATACTGATGAAACATGGTGCGGCGCAAATCACTCTAAAAAATTTGGCTGGATAGAAATTGTTACACCAGAAATTGGTAATAGCTTCGATAATTACAGGGGAACCATTCAAGAAGTTAATGGCTACAGAGGTGGAATTAGACGTCCGTCTGGGGCAGGAGAAAGAGTTATTATTTTAGATATAGGTAATGAAAATGGATTTTATCAGGTTGTTTGAAATGCCTCATTGGTAAGAAAGTGTGAGACGATCACCATGATGAAATCAATAAACAGCATTATGAAGAATGGTTCAGACGTGCACTAACTGTGATTCCCGCGAAATCAGTAACTGTTCTTGATCAAGCTCCTTATCATACAATGTTAGATCCAGACTTCCGCAATCCTACAACATCATGGAGAAAAGTAAGCATAATAGAATGGTTAATAAACAGAAAATTACCTTTGCCCGAATGAATTATTAATTTTAACAACTTAACGAGACCTGTGCTGATGGAACTATCCCGCACATTAGTTTTCAGAAAAAATATTTGTTGAATAAAATTGTCAAAGGTGTACAAGAGAATAATGTGAAGCTTATGTGGCTTCCAGTGGCCCACTGTGAATTTAATTCAATTGAATTGTTTTGGGCGTATGTTAAAAATAAGGTAGCGAAGTCAAACACGACTTTTAAAATAAAGATGTTTTGGAACATTGTCGATCAACCATGCAAAATGTACCAAAGAGATTTGGGCTAATTGTGTTAGTCATGTTATGAAAATTGAAGAAAAGAATAGGGTGAGGGAAAATATCATTGATATCTCCATAGAACCATTAATCATTAATGTGCAAGATGAGAATGATACTGATGAGGAAGATGGTGAAAGTACTGACACTGAAATCAATGAAGACGATGAAGAAAATGTTTACTTATTATTTATTAACCTTCCGTGGGTTGGGCTACGGTCTCACAATGTTACAATTAAATATAAATAATACTTGTTGTTTGTATTACATTCTTGATAAAGAATCGAACGAAAGTATTGTAGGTTTTACTGTAGTTTTTAAAACGTTTTATTATAAATTGCAAAAACACATACATATGTTATAAATAAATTTTTGTTATACCTTGTGTGTATAAATAGTTAGAAATAAATAATTACATGCAGGTAGAGTTTCTTAACAATTTTATTATTGTGCCGTTGTTGAGTAATAGCAGTCTCTGAATCATTGAAACACATTATCCGCCCACAGTGTCGCTTTGATTTACGCTCCCGTCTTCCCCTCGCGGAATGTTTCCCGAGCGCTCTTTCGCATACACTTTTGTCTCTACAGGTCTTCACAATTTTCCTTTTAACTAGATCTTTCCTTCTTACGTGTTAATTTCTCTACCTGTACAATGAGTAGAAAGAATATTTTTAATATCTCTTCAAATGAGCGAAATAGAGTCGTTCGCAATTATTGATTGTAATTTCGTTATTAATAACCCGATAGCGTTGTAGTTTATTAAAACTATATAATAATGTTCAGTCAATTATATATCCAAGTATGAGCCGCTTTGGATGAATGGATTTCGTTAAATTAATTTTTGAAGTTCGATATCCTTAAAAATATCAATGAAAAACATACTTTTTGGAACATATTTTATATTTACCAGCAAATGCAACTTATCAAAATGTACTTGGTTTGATCTAACTCGGTTTATTAATTTCTGAAATACAGGGTTTGAAAGTGAACCGCCAATACTTATTATTTTAATAGTAAGTCTTTACGTTTAGCTTAAATAAAGGTTTCTCGACCTGAATTTACTCATGCTCTGCAAGGAAAATAAATATCTACCACCTTTGTTTAAGCAAACTTAATTAGGCTTTCTATTATTAATGATGTTCAAATTAATCTTTTCTAAACTTAACGATTTTACTAATTAAACACTCGTGATTCGCATTCCCGACAAATAAGAAGTATCGAGAACTTACCTTTTCGATGTCTTCTGTTTGATTTTATCAGGTGAAACGGATGTCTACTCTAAAATTATTATAACACTTGGTGCAGTATTATTAACTTCTTTGAATTACTTAGATGAATTCCCAAGTTGTAGTGATCCTGTTGTAATTATTTTCTGCAATGGACTTGCAGTGACTTTTACAGACGAACTCGTTTATTGATCTGTGCACTATGAGCATTTATGATAGACCAGGAAATGATGTGGTTTTTAGTTAAGGTTGCGTTTATATAAGTTTCGGAAATTCTCATTGTCCAATACGGCTTTTGGTTAGTTGAATTTCAGCCAATATCTTTGAACTAAAGTTAGTTTCTCGATTCTCACATAATCCGTTTTAATTTGCGCGAAACAGGTCTTTTAGGGTCTTACTTGTTAGTTTACATGTCTTTGCGGCAAGATTGTTAAATGTTTATTTAATTCTTAGGCATGTTGATGCGAATTAATAAATTTTGTTTATTGGTGGCATCAACATCACTTAATCTGGTCCTGTTATTAGGCCGTATAACCCTCGGCAATGCACGGAAGTTATGCCTAGTAATACAAGTTAACTAAATAATGAACGTATTTGGTAATTTTAAAGTCTTACGTGGTTGTAAATAAATTAAAAAGGAGTTAGTACAGAAATTTACATTTTATTAATAGAATAATTATCTTCGGCTCGCTTTCCTCGCTACTCAACTTTTGTGGGTGATCCGTGGTCTTAAAAGATCAAGCTACATATTTTAAACGTCAAACTGAAAAGTTATTTTATTCACAAGCATATAGGAATGTACTGTTTTCTAACCTTTTAGAGGTTCGAAAGTGAGCAATTGTTTACCGATTTACTTTCCAAACAGTTGGAAAGTGCTTACTTTCGTCCGGCAAATTAATGTTAACAATTGTTATTTTAGATTTATTACGTGTGTTATATCCACACTTGTTATCAACATCAACAAGTGTCAAAAGTATTGAATAATGTCAACCTTTGAAGGGTATTTTGAATGATTGTAAATAAAATAGCATAGAAACCCCGACGAAAGTATCATTCCTCTCTCGGGAAATAGTTTGCCACAGCGTTACAGCGTAGGTGAACTATTTTTTTCTCTCGAGAAAAATGAGATGCTTTCGCCTCGGTATATAATTTATTATTGTTTTGAAAATTTAATATTTATAACTATTTATAACGTTGCCAAAATGTGGATTTCAGACATGTTTAGCATTACTGAACTGCAGATCCTTAGGCAAAGTAAAAATTTAAGATTTACTTTCGCTATTTTTCATAAAACAAATAATATTAAATAATAAATAGTAAATGTAAATTATAATTTATTATTATAAGTTACAATTCCATAAAAATGCCTAAATTCCAGTAAACATGGGGTCTTACTTAATTTAATATTTTTATAAAAAATGTGGCAGGATAATATAATGAAATTAACAAACACAGTCAATTTGGCAAAATAAAGTTCAGGGCAGTAATACTGTACGCTAATACTTTTATTTTTGAAACGCTTCATTATAATCAGAGAAAAATCAAGCTATATTTGTCAAATAACGGAAACTCAATTTATTACAATTCTCAAGATTTCAAAGATAGAAGTTTTGACTGTAATTAGATTAATCCATTGAAGCTGATTTTCTCGATTCATCTTTTATTCCAGAATCAGAATTAAGATTACAAAATTGAATAAAACATTTACAATGTTATAGATGGTGTGAGACAGTTTTTTTTCACTACTAGAATTTTAGTCGAAAACTTCAATTATCACTTATTCGTTTAATTTAATAACCTTTAAAAAAATTGTCTATTATTTTCATAAATTTATAAAAGTATATTAGCTGGGTCAACATGTTTTCATTGAAATACATTTTAAACATTTCAGATACTAAATTATGATTTGCCAAAATAAAGTAACGGTAGAATTGTATCTAATTATTTTATATAGATAAATTAAATATACAGCTGTTATTAGTATGCCTGTAACTAATTTACGTAATTAAACATCTAATAAATTAATAGAAAAAATCGGTCGCCGCTAGAGGATTGAACCCGATTAACTGGGCTAACTAAAATTCGAGTATAGTTTCCAGCTGGTACTGGATTTTTTGTTTATTTGTTTCGCTTAAGGTCACAAAGATTAAATAAAACTATTATTTAAATATGCGTGGTCAAAACAATTATAAAAAAAAACCGTCTGCCGAACTTTTTTAATTACTAGCAATCTTAATTAATATTCTACATCTGGACCTCAGTTGTAATTAAAGAACTTGACATTTGTTCACGGTTACATGCTTTAAATTGTTTTCTTTGTTATATTAGATTTTGTTATGAATAGGTTAAAACATAATAAAGTAATAAATGTCAAAATATTTATTAAACTTAATTAAAATGGTTTACTATATAAAAATTGGCAAGCCGATTACATTTTCTAAAACAAATTTTGTTTTATTTTTGTAAACTTTAGAACTAGAGTAAGAGATTTGTTTAACTAAATTGCATTATTTAAATTGAGGATGTATACTCAAGAACAAAAACAATGTAATACCTTTTAACAGTTATTTGAAAATTTCAAAACTATGAGGGTAACACAATTTCCGGAAAACAATGGTTAGCTTTAATAAACATGACAACTGAATGTCATGCTAAAAATTGACGCCATTATTTTATGGTTTTGATACGACGACTGATTGTTACTTAATCGGTAATTAAACGTGTTTATTTAAATCGTGAATTTACTGAAAGTGCACTTCCGTGCAATTATTTTGTTATGACTTTGAACCATATACAGGGTGTCCCATGACTCAATGCCCATAGCTTAGGAACGTGTTATTTAAGTCATTCTAAGTCAAAAATGTCAAATAACCATGGGTGCCATTGCGAGGCAAATTGCCGAAATAAATTTAAAATCAAATCACATTTTATTGACCAAGCACGTTTTTGCACATTCTGTTCAAAATGTTCTCCTCCACCGCCAATGCAAAATCTAGCCCTGCGAAGGAGTGATCTAACAGTTTGCTCAATCATGTCAAAAGGATTTCTTATTTCCGCTGCAGCATTCATAATTCTGGCAATGAGTTGATCTCTACAGTTAGATTTATAAGCATAGACTAAAGACTTCATGTGCCCCCAAAAAAAGTAGTCCAGAAGTGTTAGATCAGGTGACCTCGAAGGCCACAAAAGTGGATCATCTCTTCCGATTCAACGATTGCGAAACGAAGTGTTGAAAAATGCAGTTAGCTTTCTACAAAACTGCACTAGTGCGCCGTCCTGCTGAAATCACACGTGAACTCTGTTTGCAAAAGAAATATTTTCCATAAAAATGTAAAAAGTGAATACAACTATCACCTGTTAATCGATCTTCCATTATGAAAGGTCCGACAATATATGCTGAAAATTTGCTCCGTAGACTTCATGTGGATTTTCATCCGACCAGTAGTGAGTATTTAGGCTATTTTTAATACCATTTCTACTGAAGGTTGCCTCGTCAGTAAATGAAAGTTGTAGAAGTACATGTTCATACTCAGTGGGCCAACAATAGAACTGCATGCGCAACTCGAAATCTTGTGATAACAAAGTTTGGACTCTTTGGCGATGATATGGGTTAAGCCAAAATAACGTAATGTCCTCCATACTTTCATTCGCCATGCACCTATATTATTAGAAATTCTTTTCACACTAGTAGATGGACTGCGTTTAAAACACTGTAATCATGTTTCTCTTAAACATTTATGAACTCTATCGAATGCTAGCCGATCTGGTATTCTACGATTAGGAAATCGCCTCTGATATTTTGCACCTGCTCTTCTTTAATTTCCATCACAAAACCCGCAAACGTAATGAATATCGGTATATTCTTCATTTAAAAAATACATTTTTAAATTCTTTACAAATTTCAGTATTTTGAATCAAAAATACACTTAAAATTCTACAGAATGTGCAAAAACACGCTTGTTAAATAAAGCTTAGTTTGTTTTTCAATTTATTTCAGAAATTTGCCTTGCAAGGCTATACCACGGTTGGAAATCATTTTCGCATCCATGTTTATTAGATATTTTTGACTTATATCTGCTTATATCAGCACTGAACTTAAGAAAGGGAAATCATGAATTGCTGTTGAAGATCAATTCATTGAGGTAGTTCGCAAAATGGTCAATGAAGATATTCGAATTAGTAATAATTTTGTGTTAATCCCGTAAAAAAATCCAGTGTGAGACAACACGCACCCTTCTCTTATTAATTTCAAATTTAATTTAAACGTATTGACCTTAGCTACTTTCCTATACATCTACCCTTTCAACTATAAAATTAATTTAAAATCATAAATAGTTGATCCATTTATAATGCCTTGCATACACATACAAGATTTTGTAACTAAATTTTAAGCTAATTTAGAGCAAAAATCATTTATAGATATAAATAAAAAATAATTAGGTATATAAATAATGCACACAAATTACTAAACTATTAATTTATATTTATTTGGGAACGATAAAGGCACCCATCCAATTAATTGAAATTACAAAACGCTGCTTAACTCTGGAGATTTTCCTCGATAACCCGCTTCAATGAATTTTCTTAGACGAACTGTTGGGTTCTCGTAAAATGGAATCATGGGTGTAAGGAATGTAGCAAGTTCAACAAAATTGTTAGAACTGTTTTCGAGAAAATCGCAAGAATAAAGTGTCACTTGCGATTTTAACGAAGTTCTTACTAGGACGTCTCAGGAAGGTAATAAACTTAAATACACAATTTCAATATTCTACGACATTTAGTTTTCGCGATATATTGATTACATACAATCACACACACGTACATATACAGACCAATTTCTAAGAACATGTTTTTCGGACTCTGTGGACCTGAAAACGTGTATTTCCGCTAAAACCTGAACATCTAAAATTTTGAACGAAAACAGCTTTATGCTTTTCATATAGGCAAGCGAAAGTGAAAATATACATGAACATCTTGAAGTAATCTCGCGCAATTTAATATATTGAAGTACACTATCACCGTCAAAGCAATCCTAATTGTGTGTAGAATATCATCACAAGAGACTAAATGTAAATATGTACCTATGCACCAGAAATTAAGCGTCAATCAACTCCAGATGACGAAATCCCAATCAAATTGGCGCGATTCGCGGTATTTGTGAAAACATTACTGCTTCCTTCTTCTTCAAAACTAGTCATGTTAGAAGACAAGTGCACTGTAAATACATACTGGTAATGTAATATTTGTTTACCTGAAAAAATTAGAACTAAGTGGGAAAAGTGTCCTGGAAGTAAATTGTCATTTACCATAATAATGCCCCTGCGTACAGATCATGTCAAACTACTGGGTTTTGGTCAAATTCTGGTACTGAATTAGTGACTCACCCAGAATATCCTGAACTTTCATTCTAAGACCTTATTTTGTTTCCAAAAGTCAAAAGCAAAATGCGGAATTTGAATTTTTCATCTCCAGATAAAACACATGTTCAGGTAGATGGTTTCTTGTATACCAAAAGAAGACGGAGCGATTATTTTGAAAGGCATTAAATAGATTAAACACGGTAAAATAACTAAAATTCCCACAAAAAGTAAATAACAACTAAAATTTGTTTTAGTTCATCAGAAAACAGTCTACTACCGATTTAGCTCTGTTTAGACGCATCAGGTAGACACCGTTGCTCTGATAAACTAAATAAACATCCACCCACGTAAACTCTAAAAAGATATACATACAATGCCATCTTGGAGCAAACACACGTAGAATAGAAAGTTAAATATTTTAAAACTGTAGGAACTGTCAATTACAGAATCCTGTCTTTGCATAGTATGAAATAAGTCATGAATTGTTAATATGAAATTAATTTTTATATATAAATAAAGTAACAAATAATAACCGTCAAAGCAGTAAATTCAATATCTTTTATTTGAAGTGAAATGGCTTAAAATAACGAATTGGTGTCAACGAATGTACATCTTGAAATAATTAAAATCCCCACAAATAATTATAAAATGGTGGTAAGGAAATTTGTTTTAGTTCACCAGAGAACAGTCTACAACGTCTTCGCTTGTTGAGGCTCATCATAAATAAATTAGTTAAAGATATTTTGTGTATTAATATGTTTTTTTCAATTATTTTCAGTGTTGCCTTCATATATGCAGATTGTATCTTGCCGCACATTATAAAACTTTTATCAAGGTGTCTGTGACCTTTGTTTATCTATATGCACTCGTTGTATGGTAATATAAATTAATAAAATTTACAAAATCGGAAAAAACACAAATAACGAAAAATTGTTCTTGGCTGGGACTTGAACCCAGGATTTTTGGAAAGATATTTCAACGTTCTAACCATTACACTACCAGACAGTTGAAATTTTTTTTATAAAATTGCACTTTTTGAAGTAACAATGGTTATACTAACTTGCCAAGTTTCGGAGAGCCGACAATACCGTCGGATTCACACCTAATCTTGGCAAGTTAGTATAAACATCGTTACTTCAAAAGTGGTACATTTATAAAAAAAATTTCAACAGACTGGTATATGGCCCTTTGTAGTGTAATGGTTAGGCCAAGAAAAATTTTTCGATATATATACCTTTTCCGATTTTGTAAATTTCATTAATTCATATTTATCCTTTTATTACTAAATCATAGTACTTTTGAGCCGTATATTTCTAAATTTGAATTATACACAACGTCTTTAAATATTAATGTTACGGTAATGATAAATATTTAGATCACCTGTAACTGAGAAATAGTAGTTGATTTCCGTCCAAACATTATTTTCTTTTACATATATTGAAGCAATAAATGTTCTGTGATGTTTAAGGTGTAGGTCAAGTTCATGCACCTTGACAACTTCTGCAGTTAACCGATTTGGAAAGGCGGAGATAAATTGCAAGACGGTTGGGCAGAAATAACTACTGTAATGCAGTTTTAGAAGGGACTAATTAACAGAGGTTAGAAATGCAGGTTCCAGGCATTCAAGAATATTCCAGCAACGCCAAAATCGACCATTTTCCAGCTTCGAGATAATTTGGTAGCCATGATAGGATGTCCTGCACCATCTTAAGGCATTTTGTCCTTTTTAGGTTCCCCACGATACGTTGACCATTGTCTGCAATAATGTATAGCTTTAGCGACGAATACAAATTTTGTGCGAGAGACGTGATGGAGGAGAAAAACAAATTTACGTTTTGCTTTAAAAGGCTATACACCAAAGATATTATAGGGATTGTAGTATAAGGAACAATCCGCGTAGAGAGCACATTACTAGTAATTATTAGAAACACTTTAATAACGAGTAGATATGGCAATGAAGTTGTACGGTTAGTTCCAGATATTGAATCGATTATAGGTGCAATTTCCAGGAAAACAACGTTCGTCCACATACTACGAGATTAACCACAGCCTTCCTGGGGACTCTTGATTAGTCTGTACTATCTCAGCCTTACCACCCATCAATCATGTGTGGGATATTACTGCTGCAGTCTGTTGCAATTACCCGGTATGTATTGGACACGCATGGAACAACGTATCGAAATCGCACATACCACAATGGTCCAACTAATTGTTGATTCCAAACGATTAAATTGGAGTTTATATTATTATCATTTCGTTGTAGAGTTAAGATATACTTTTTGGGAACCAATTAATTACAACTATTCTTTATTCTACAGTACAGTATGTTATACTTATGTAATCATGCCCTTCTTTGTCGTGGAATTTTAAGGCATATTTATTTTAGTCTTATTCATTATCAAATATTTTGACAAATAATGAACACGAACAAATTTATACAGTCGAAAACATTAATTTCTAGATTTGATCGTGTCCGATTTTGGCACAATTTCATCTTTTCGCTACGCGCTAGCGCTGAGAAAATTTGATAAGAGCATTTAATCTATTTAATAGTCGTGACTAGGCGATTTCAGTTACATACGTATGTATTAGGAAATTAGCGGAATTAGTTGTGTTGGGGTGAAGTATCTGACTAAAAATTGCATGAAAAGCAATTAGAAACCATTTTAACAGTTTTTCAAATAATAAAGGTTGGACCATACAGCATTTGGTATTGACAATTGTCAAACGCCTTCTTATGTTTTCATATTTTATATTTAAAATACATCAAAGTTAATTAATATACGTTTAGGTACATTATAGTTATCAATCTTTTTGAATGTACTTCGTTAACCTGTAACCTTGTATATCATCATTTACTAATCTTAATTTAAAATAAATCAATCCTTGGTATTTAGTTTAATAAGAAATCTTATTTTTAATTCCGTTAATTCCAAAAGCATTTTAAATAATTTTAGTATAACAAATAAAATCATAGTTGTTGTTTTAAAATAATAAAACCCTATGTTAATTATTTATTTCAGTTTTGTTGGGAATAATTCCAAATATGTGATAGGAATTTAAAATTGCTAGCTAAATCATTTTCAGATAAAATTTACGTAGATGACGCAATTTGGTAATTCTCAGTACCATGCATGATATCAGCATGTTGCCATGTAAATTTTGCTGACGCGAGATTTTTGTACCTCGATCACGCAGTTCACATCATTGGTGTATTTTGAAATGCAACTTTGTGATTGGATAATTTTTCGTAAGTGAACAGTTTTTTCATTTCCGTTTTGATTGGTTGGCGCCCTTGCTGGAGAATACAACAAAGGGATTCGTTTAGAAATCATCGAGCAGTAAACATGTCGATCTACTAAAATGTAAAAGGTCATAAAATTTCCGTTCGTTGTGTAAGAAGATGCTTCATCATTGTGTGTAGCGTTCTATTTTGTAGAATTGATAATCCCAAGGAGTTGAAAAATCAAGGTCTCCCCGTTTATACGGTCTTAGTATTTGAACCAGTAAAAGCACGTTTTACTCCTTTGTTTAATGCTGGAATTCCAATTAAAAATGAAAATTTGAGATGAAGTAAATTACCGAAGACGGAAGGTTTCCTTCGTTGTGTAGTAAAACCGATTCATGTAAGTTAAGGTGTACGTAATTTTACTCTTTGTTAATTAATTAAAGTGATCGGCGAAAATGGACGAAGCTCAAAAGATGCTATCTTTTTGTGTGTATTAACTGATTTTTGATAGTAAAGAAATTTGACTGTTCATACTTATTTAAGTAATATTAATTTATAATCTTTTAAATTGTAACTAGTATTCTTTGCGAGCGCGGACCCCTCCGTAATTCTAATTTTGGTCAAGTAATTATTTCTAAAATTAAAATATTAAATGGTTAAACCGAGGATAACGTAACTTATATTAATTTCTCTTGTGACACATTAATATTTTCCATTCATTACAGTTATTGTTAAACACATCGCATTTTATTTAATTTCCATTTGTTAACATGCACTTTTATTAGCATAAGATTTATATTTATATTTCAGGAATTTTTAAGGTAAGCAAATGATGTAAGCAGCCTCTTGAAGAATTGTATTCAACGTTTAGGTAACCACGACGCCTGACCTAGCATGACACAATGACAACCCTGTCTTTAAAGCAATTTTTTCGATTTTTTAATAGCAATTTCATATTAACATTCTTCTTCGCTGTCTTGCCATTTCTAGCTTTTTGGCTAATATAGCTGCAGTCCCAACTAAAGCTAGTGGCGCCCTTTCAATATTTTCAACGATTTCATGCAGCATAATTCTTCCAGAGCACCTGCCATGCAAAACATCTTTAGTCAATTGAGAATCCACTCCTCCCGCTAAGCTAGTCGACGCTAAATCCGATTAGAAAGTTCGTATAAATCCTTGGAAGGCTTGAATCCTGTTAGGCCCGTGGCACAATAGTAGCAATAACAACAATTAGACTGGCTTCGGTAGTGAAGTAGTTAGCTTGTCTATCTATATCCCTAAAGAACATAGATTCAGAGAAAAAAATTAGAAATGCACCTTATCTTCACTATGTTTGATGAATATTGGTAGCATGCGTTTTAGTACCCATTGTATCCCTAGGTACTAATTTCAAGCAAGTGGAATTAACAGAATGCGCTTTATTTAATCAATTGACGTCAAGCCTTCAGACAAAGCTCTAAACCGCGAAAGCGTTCCTTTTTTACCGAAAAATATAAATTTACTCGGTAAATAAGTCTGGTTTTATTTATCTAGTAAGAAATACAAATTATAAAAGTAATTTTTATTCATGACATTTCTTGCAAATAGTATTGAAGATAACCCCGAAGAATGCACTTTTTGGTTAATTAAACATTGTAGGCAATATTCTCATTTTAGGGTCTTTTCTTGATAGTTGAATTTCCATTAACTGCAAGGTATTAAATCAAACAGAATAGAATTCCTTAATTTAAGTTCAAGCATTTATGGCGTTTTGCGCCCTAAAAGCAAATTGATGTCACATTATAAACTTGTAAGCCCGTTTCTGACATTTATTTGAGAATATGCATTAAAGTATAGCAATATTGATATATACAGGGTGTCCCAAAAGCAAGTGACACCCGAAAAACTATGGGTACCTTATGACTTGTAGAACAAAATTCGCTTATGAATTTTTTTTCAAAAACGTAGTTTTCGAAATATTAATAATTATAATATTAAGTCCAATGGATGGTGATATCATTATCCTTGATATATATTACCCAACGATATATCATATAAGATATGTTTGTTTTTAAAAATATTTATTCTAAAATATAACGTTAAAAGAATTTTGTCACTTTACATGACATATTTTAGAACAGTATTTCTCAATCTCCGGAACACGAATCGAACACGTAAGCGACAAATTTAAAAATAATTTTTGCAAAGCAAAATAAATAAATACAAAATGTATTTTCCAGTTGTTCTTTTTGTTCATAATAGTAATTTTTAGGGAATAATATTGTTACTGGTCCATGTAAATATAATCGCTTATTTTGTTTCAGAATATCACCATTGAACACTACAAATTTTAAAACAAACTATTAATTTCATATCTGACATTTAAGATAAAACAGTTTAGAATCTTGTTTTTAACAGATAATTTTACTAGCAAGAAATAAAATAATCAATATGTTTAAAAATTAGATATTAAAGTGTAACATCTGACTTAAAATCGTTTTGTTATTTTAAAGAAAGTAAATAAGGTCGCAAGCACTTTTATTAGGTCACATTACTACAAGCATGCCCTCAGAAAACGACGTGTTTTTATAAGCATATCAAATTTTTGTAATACGGTTGTTTACTATCGTTCCATTCTTAATTCCTTCAGTAGACAGGTTGATTGTATTTACAGTAAATCATATAATTTAAGTTTCAAAATTTAAAAATCGTCTTTAAAAAAACCTGTTTAACAAAATTGTTTTCCACATGTTATAAGGTACCCACAGTACGGTGTCAGTTATATTTGGTACACCCCGTATAGAATAGAAACTTGTAACATATAATGTATTAGTACATTTGATTTATTTATGATTGAAATGCTTATTTATAGGTAACTTGAAGGAGTAATGAAGGTGCATGTTATCACGAGCCGCCTGACCACCACGGCGTAATAAAAGACGCAGACATCTGCAACTACATACTTAAGATAAGATTATGATAGGGCAGGATTGCAAATAGCATAGGATAGAATGTTAGATTGTTTAGGCACTTAGACAAGTAAAGACGTTAGATGCTTTATAGACTTAATACAATTTTGTATTTACATAATAAAATAAACTTTTTAAAAAGAAAAAGTAAAGGTAACTTAACGTAATTGGCGCAGTCGGTAGGATACCGAAAGTTTCATCGCGAATTCGTCTG
>JAHWXV010338784.1:0-15726 GCA_024586415.1 Phrixothrix hirtus
TTTCGAAACGTTTAATTTTTATTAAAGATACACAGTTTTACCAAAAAATTGTTTTAATTATGAATAATAACTGTGAAAGTTTCCATAAATATTTAAAACTAATAATTCGTTAGCATTTCATGCGTTGCATTAATTCCATGTTGGAAGATGGTTGTATAAGTGAGATGTTTCTTGTTCACGTGCAATGTTACTGTTATTCTACTAATGTGTTTCTGAGATAGTTCCAAGTTAATTGAAAGGTCGGTAAGGAGCTTTATATTTAGACTGCCTTTTCGCAGGATGCAGTGTATAAAGTTCAAATGGAATTTTTTTACATTCCATTCCACTAGGTGATTATTCGCACAAAAATTAAATATGTCCTTTTGCCGTATACGTATCATAACGGGCCTCCCAAAGTATAAACTGCGCCAACAGACACGTCCTAAAAGCGACAATATATATATATTGTATATTGTATATATTGTTATATATTTTGTAGTGTAATCTGCCCAAGTCTTACTTCCTTCTTAGTAGTTCTTCGGTCGCACTACAATTGCAATCGAGCAAGAGATTATATGAATTAAATTGTTAAAATAATTAAGTTGTTTATATGGTAGTAGCACTGAGTAATCAGCATTGATAATAAACACAAAAGAATATTGTATGATGTTAGCGTGATTAACGTTTTTAAAAATTTCAGGACTTGATGAATTCGTAAGTAAAATTCAATTATAAATTAAATCTGATCACTGTGTATTGGCTGGAGTTAGAAAAAATTATATTTATTACGCTTCAAAGTGTTTTAATTATCAAACAAAATATATTATCCAACAAAACATTAAATTATAGCAATTATAAAAAAAAGAAACAAAATAAATATATGAGATAATTCGGCTCATAAAATAATTGTGCTGCTAATTTAAATCCAAATTGATAAGGTTGGTAATTTTGTTTTAAATGTGATTGCAACAATTGACCTTATTCTTTACTGATTGCTCTCACCAACAAAGTAAATAAAATAGTTCACTTATATAAAAGAAAAGGAATAAATTATGCTAACAGTAAATTTGTAACTGAGTTTCAATTCAATTTAAAGTTCAGTAAATATAAATTAAGTTAGTTTCAAATTTGTCTGTTGCCAAATTTACATAATATAATAATATTTCTAAAAAAAAACAATAGAAGAAAAATGTATAGCCCAATAAAATTAGAATGATTTTAACTCACGGCAATAAATGTCTGTGTTTCTTAGTAGTTCAAGAGCGGACCACGTATCTTTCAACAAATTCAATGGATAGCTTATTATCGCAAAAGAAGATGGACCGTATGGCTTCAGATATGTAAGTATTCAATTAATTAACTATCTTCATTAACCATTTGAGATTTAAAAAGCCTAAAAGTAAAATACACTTCCTAGGTTATGTTTGTACGAGGATGCAGCGATTTTATTCCATAACAGTTTCGAACGTGTTAGAATTATTTAGATTTTCCAATAATTTAAACGTTTGTTTTTCTAGATTATATTTTCACCAGTAAAACATGCTTTATAACTGTATCGATGACATTGGACTGTCGCAGTAATTCAAAAGTATGATCCATTGCGTATTATTTTACTCAAGTAAGTATTTCCTTTTTTTCCTTAACATTGGTTTAAGCAATTGAGTACTTTCATATATCGGGAAATTCTTTTTTTTTTGGTAATAATAAAAGTAAATTGTCACAGAAATTTACTTGTAATAATAAAACATTCAAAAATAATCAGAAAGTTGTTTAAAACACTTTACAAATTTGAAATATTTACGAATTCTATGGCGGCTTCAAGGACGTACGCTATTGATCGTGACGTCACGCCAGTAGATAGAAACCCACATGTTAGTTCTTTATAGGCGTTTACGATAATTAAACTGTTCCGTACCGGTAGAAATGTTTTATCTCCTTTGTATCCTAAAATCTATTAATGAAAGATATAGAAAGAATACTTGATCTGTGTGAAGCGGTTTAATTATCGTAAACACCTATTATATATCATCACAACACCCAATATATTTGAGGTTATACAAATCAGATCTGCTGTATAGTTTTGTAAAACTAGCTTTAACGTTAGTAATCGTGCAGGGACAGCTTATTAAGCCATTTAGCAATGGAAAAAGGACATGCCAAGGCTACATCCAATAACTTGCTCAGAAAGAACATTTTTATGATAAGAGAATTTCTCAAAAATGATTCGTGGTTCAACTTAGCAGAAATCAGAGGCGCAAAGGCACAAACGTAAATAAATGAATACCGTTGCCTATAAAATAATTAGTTAAATACTAGAAAATTGTTTTTAAAAGTCTAACTATTTATTTTATGGTATTATTTATTTTGTAGGTCATAAAGAGAGTCATATGGTAATTAGTGCTATAGGATATGTACAAATCAAACAGGACAATAATAGTTGTTTTGTAAAAGCAAATATATGCCCAGAACATCGAATTCACAATAACACGTAGAAATATTCAGTGTTACCATTTTGCATCATTATCTGGTAATTAATATAAATTGAATTGACAACATTAATGGTACATATAAAAATTATTACAATCCAGTATGCTGTAAGACTGCTTTAACATTATTAATGTGGGTGCATTGCAGAAGTGTGGATCCGGGTCCTACTGACTTTAAATCTTATTGAAAAAAGCTTCGTTTGACTACTGTTGGATCTAAAATCAATTTTATAACAAGTAGGAGTTTGAACATGTTATTTAATTTTTGCAATGAGGTACGAACCACCACTTATAAATTTTTTAAAGTGCCATATGCTATTTGTGTTGTACAAAAGAGACTTCACCAATGTGTTTTCGAGATATTTACCGTTCAAGACCGGCTACCCGACTACCGGCATAGAACGCTACTAGCTGTTGACGTCTCTTGACCGCGTGCCGTATTTCTGGTCAAACGACGCCAAATTCGGAAATTCAAATTTTAAGGCATACGAAAAGCAATAAATTGTTTGAAACCAAGAAAACAGCTTCAACATGCCATATTTTTACAAAAAAAATAAGGCGAAAGTTTCCAATTGTACGTAGGTTTCTAGGACTCTAAACAGTAGCTAGTAAAAAAAATCTGGTATGAGACAACACAACTTTCTCTTTCGTACATAGATATATAAACATGTAAATGTTCACAAATAATTAAAATATTATTTATGTTTATTTTGAGAACGATAATTGTAAATGTCACTCATCCAAGTTACTGGATACCTAAAATCCTGTTTAACTCCAGAGTTTTTCTCTTATAACTTTCTTTAACGTATCTTTTCAGGAAAACCTTTAAGTTCACGGAAAAGGATATAAAGGATATATGAACCGTAGCAAGCTTTAAAAAAATTGTTAACATTGTTTTCGACAAAATTGCAAAAACCCGGAAAAATTGCAAGAACAAAGTGGCACTTCCGGTCATTCGATATTAACTAAAGTCTTACTGTCTCATGTACAGAAAATATAAAACATAAACTTAGTTTTAAAGCTTCACATAATGATTACTTTTCCAAATACGTTATTCACACCTAATACTCCAAGCACTTCCGGTTACTCGATTTTGAAAAATTTATTAGAGAAACTTCTTGCTTAATATAAAGCTAAATTAAGTAGGTAAGAAATATAATAAGTTTAAAAAAATCGTTAAAGCCAATTTCAAGAAAACTGTAAAAATGGAGAATTCGGAAAATAACCAAAAATGACAGAACTATATTTCCGGTTATTCAATTTTAACCAAATTTTTGATTTTGCATAAAGTGATTATGACCACAAATATAAATTGTCATTTAGCTAGGGTTTTAGTTTCATAGTTATTTTATTCAGAGTTAACAGTGAAAGTACGTCCGATTACTCGATTCACAGAAAATTTTCGAGCAACCGCCTAGATTGTATGAAAGGACATTAAATTTCTAAGAAATATGTTGAATTTAAAAAATAGTTAGTGAAATTGTTGCGATAGCGAGCAACAATGGGTAGAAACTTCAATATAAAATTCTGTTTTTCTAGAATGTTTACGCACGCGCACGCACGCATGTACTGGGTTCTTGATCCTCAACAAAAATCGGAGTGAACATAGACCTTTAAACGTGATATCAAACTACCGACTTTTATTTAAATCCGTTGGTTCGTTTAGGAAATACAAACAATAACGTGATTTTCATCGGCCGTATTTGGGGTGTTTATCTCGAAGAGGGTGCATTTTCAGATCTTGTTTATAGGAAGTTATTTACCTATTTTTTCGTGTAGAATTTGTTGTTAAAAAATTTTGCACCTATTATGAATCACCCTGTATATATAGGGTATTCAGAAACACGATAAACCAAGAGGTTAAAATTTAGATCTTATTTTATGACGATTTGACCTAAATCATCTTATCCGAAAGTACTTCCTAGAGCTTCATCGTTTTAGAGATTGTGCCTTGTAGGCAGTTGTCTTAAAATTTCTCGAGAACTCTTTTATGTAAAAAAATGAAAATTTCTAAATGTAAAGTAATGAAAATGCCTGATTATCTGAGATAGATGAAGACTAAATTCCCACCATGGTCTTACTATTTGGGGGTCTTGGCCCACATTTTAGCTAATAATTTTTTCATTCTTTAATCTTTTGCTTTGAAGTTGGGAGATTTGAATAATTCCGACACTTTTATAAATAAAATATATACTTGTTTCAAGTCGATAAACGCCACCGTTTTCGAGAAAATCCTATTTGACAATATTTTGCTTTGACAAATAATTAATAACAACAAAACGTTCTAGTCGAAGTATGCTTTACAAAAATAATCTACAAACGTTATTTGTTGACTATGCAGGTCTTTGTTACTTATTTGCGCAAATCATTTTCTGTGAATAATAAATAAAATTCAAAATGTTTTCCAATGGTGAGCATGCAGACATCCATTTAAAGTATAGCCGATATGCGGAAAAGTACCCTGAGAGACAATTCTCCCTCCATTCAACATTTGCAGCCCTTCACCAAAGATTAAGGGAAACTGGCTCAGTGATCCCTAAGAAAAATGGAACAGCTAGATACTCCGACATTACTGAAGCTCAGTAAGACAATATTCTAATGGAAATTGAAGGTAATCCTGAAATGAGTGTAAGGCGTTTGGCTACAATATATCCCACCATTTCAAAATCGCCTGTTTTGAATATTGTACATAAAGAAGGTTTACATCCGTTCCATTTTAAAAAACTTTAGGCCTCGTTAGAAGAAGATTTTCATAGACGAGTTGAGTTTTCCACAACGATGTGCATTCAAAAAATCAAATCGTAGTTTCTTTTCACATATTTTATTCCCCGACGAAACAAGGTTTACCAGAGGTGGAATTTTTAATTTGAACAACGCCTATTTTTAATCATATGTTGGTGAAAATCCGTATGCTGCTAAAGTAACCAGACATCAGCATTCTGCTTGGACCTGTGGAACTATCTGCACGTATGATTGGGGGCGATTATTTAAATTTCCTGGTAAACACATTACTGAATGTATTGGATGAGGTACCTCTGAATATTAACCGAAAATTGTGGTTTTACATGATGAGTGTCCAGCTCATTTTAGCAGAAATGTTCCTCAATTCTTGAATAATAATTATGGAGATCAGTGGATTGGGAGGGGTGGTCCAATTGCTTAACCACCAAGGTCGCCTGATTTAAAACCCTGTGATTTTTGTATTTTGGGCTACTTAAAATCACATGTTTATTCTGTTTACATAGCAAGTCGCGAACACATCTGGGAAAGGATTAATAATGGATGCGTAGAATTTAGGAATTTATTTGACCTCTTGGTTTGTCGGTTTTGTTTCTGACTCCATATATATGTCCCAGATTGAGTGAGATTGCATGGGTAATTTTCTTATTATTGAAAATAGAGATTTGGTTAAATGTATAATATTTTGCAGCTTTTAATTTTGATTTGTGTCGAGCACGTCAGAAGTTATTTAAAAAAAAGGAAAAAGTGTCATTTTCTTATATGTCAAATATCTTCGTAAATATAAGAGATACGAACAAAAGTATAATATGAAAGTCATTGTTTTGAACAATGTCAATTTAAATTTGATGTTGAACAAAAATTCAAGATGACTGCTTTTACGTTACTCGTATCAACTTCATTTAAATGGGTGCCATATTGGAATTGTATGTTGCTGAATAGAATTTTTTATTCTGTTTTTAACGATATAAGATAACTTATGATTGAATAAAAAATACCGGTAAAATTAGTTGTTTTAGCATTTTAGTCGGGTAGGTTTATACGGATACAAACAAAATTAGTTGAAATTTATTTTAGAAAACCTTTATTATGTAATTTCTGTAACACTTTTTGTTAGTAACATGCTTCTCAGTATTGCGTACTTGAATCACGATGCATCGTGAGATTACTTTTTAAATGTAAGTAAGTAGGTGATGAAAAACAATAAAAGTTTATCACAATCTGTCAAAAAGCAGGCACTTCAAGTAGTGTTATTTACAGTTATTTGTATTTAAAACGTTATAAATTGTGGCGAATTTTACAATTACTGAAAGCTACAGTATGTTATGCTTATTTATCAACTGTCATAAAAATTCCCATCTTGCTGCCCAAATGTATTTAATAAATTTTCCGGAAAGAAGACAACCGAATATCAGAACGTTTAAAAGCCTAAACCAAAACATGAAGCGAAATAGAAATTTGAAAAAGCCCATTACAGCCAGGGAAAACCAATTATTAGTGGAAAATCATAAATACAACGATAAGTTAATAACAATGCTTGTGTTGCGGCTAACCCAGGCATTTCTACGCGAGAAATAGAAGCACAGGTTGGCGATTCTAAATCAAAAGTATCGCGAATTTTAAGAAAGCTTAAGTTTCATCCGTAAAAGTTGCGTATTGCCCAAATTTTGCAGCCAGAATAACATTTTATAGTTGGTTTATTCCTAAGAGTACTGAAAATAATAGTTTTACGAGTCGAGTAATTGGTTAGATTGAGTTTTACTTTTCGAATTGCGGAATATTCATTCGACACAATGAACACCACTGGTCACAAGACAATCCTCGTGTTGTAGTTTTACGTCGAAATCAACTTCGATTCGGTTTTAAGGTATTTTGCGCCATAATGAAAATTATCTTCAATGGCACCTTATATGCTCAACGTTATTTAGAACTTCTACAAATATCATTAGAAGAATTCATAGATCACCTACCTTTAGCAGAAAGGATTGAGTTATGGTACCAACAAGATGGCTGCCCAGCCCACAATTCAATAAACGTTATAGTTTACTTAAATCATCGTTTTGACAATAGAGTAATTGCCACCAATACCGATGTTCGATGGCCAGCCAGATCAGCTGATCTAATGCCTCTAGAACTTTTTTTGTGGGGTACGCTAAAGAATAAAGTATATGGGAGTCATTATAGCTACTGTAATTTTGACGAGTTGCGCGAAGCAGCTTTAGAAGCGTGTGCTAGTATTAATCGGAATACGTTATGTAAAGTACTAACTCAAAGTATTGTCAAACGGCGTCAACTATATTTAGCTAACAATGGCCAGTATTTTGAGCATTTAATGTAATTACTAAGATTAGCTATTGTTTATTAAATAAAGTTTGTTTGCTTTTGTTTCTATCCGTGTAAGCCTACTCGACTAAAATGTTAAAACAATTAATTTTACTGGCATTTTTTATTCAATCATAAGTTATCTTATACCGTTAAAAAGAAAATAAAAAATTCCATTCAGCAACATAAAATTCCAATATGGTGCCATTTAACTTAAGGAAGTTGATACGAGTACCGTAAAATCAGTCATCTTGAATTTTTGTTCGACATCAAATTTAAATTGAGATTGTTCAAAACAGTGACTTTTATGTTACACTTTTGTGCGAACTTCTTATACTTATGAAAATATTTGACATACAAGAAAATGACACTTTTTCTTTGTTTTAAATAGCTTCTGACGTGTTCCGACATTTTGAATTTTTCAAACGGATTTGAACTGATAAATTAAATCTGCAAAATACTGTCTATTTAACTAAATCTCATTTTCAGTAATAAGAAACTTACCCATGCAAACCCACTTTATCTGGGTACACTGTATATATTTATATATATTGTGTGTGTGCCTGCGTGCGTGCGTGCGGGCAAATCACTATTACGACTTTTGAAATATGTCCGTAAAGCATAGTTACACGATATAAGTATCAATGGCGGTATATACATATATGTATATCTTTGATTGTGTGATACATTCGTCGTTAGTATTTTGTTGCCCGTGACTAGCCTCAAATACGATAAAAAATATATAACCTGGCGTAAGCGAACGTTGCTAATATTTTGTGCTTACTAACGACAACCTTTAGTTACCTTAGATTATCACAAAGTTAATCAAATCAAGAGGGGAACGAATTACATGATGTTATACGGAGTTTTCATCAAGAAAGTATGAAAGAACCATCTATTGATATTGAAATGCTAAATACTTTGGAATTTTTTGAACCGGCTGAACAGCATGTGACCGATTCGATTCCTGAAGAAGAATATAAAGAAGTGTCGGAAGAAGATACAGGTTTAGGTATAGGAGAAAACGGTACATCATTTAGCATATAAATAACGCGTTGTTAAGTTTTGTAAAAGTGGAAAAATACGTCATTTAGTTTTAGATATAGTTCAAAATAGATTCAAGAAAGTAAAATCCGAACGCCAGTTGTATGAATGGAATCAGCAGTTGCAAAAGGGAGGTTAAAAAGGAAAACGTTATTCAAATTACAGATTATGAGTTATCTAAATTGCAATCTGCTGTAGATCGTCACTTTATCGTTCATGATAGAGATTTTCACCGTTGGAATACTGAAAGAAACGGAACTGTGCAACTTCAAAGCTATATTATCACGTGTTTTCAATTATTATTAATTACAAGGTCGTTCTTCAAATTTAAATATCTAAATTATCCATCCATATAAATATCTAAAACACAATCATTGGTAAAACGGTATATACATACCAAATAAAAATCTAAGTTTCTTACTAGCATGCCTGTGATATAATTATATAAATATAAATGTTCAGAAGATTAAGTAAGTAAATAGACAATCAGTGCAAAGCTGAATGCTTGTGCCAATATAAATAATACATACTAAACAGTTTTAAAATGGGAACACACATTTTTCTTTAAGGAGTAAAGAAAACGCAAAGAGGAGTCTTCAACTAACCACAGAGTCTTGCACTACCCTAAAACTCTTCAATCATTATTAACTATGTAAAACCATTAGAAACTTGACTTGTGTCAATTCCGTTAATGTTAAGCAATCATGAAGCGTTAAAGTTTTTATTATAAATAAAAACCCGGAATAGTTGGCCCATTCCATCAAAATACCCATGGTTGTATTAATTCAACGAAGATCTCAATACCAGTAAACTTCAATTACAATTATTATCTGAGAAACTTCCAACCAACGCTTTCAGTAATTAGGAATGAAAACAAAGTATATATAAAGCACAAAACTGTAAAATATGATGAAGGATTTGTTTGTTAACAGCGAACAGAAATGTATCATTCAACGGCTTCAAAGTAACGCTTTGAGCTGTTTAGATGTAATACATCTGAATTTTTGCGTCAACTTATTATTGTTGCTAAGATTTAAATCCACCACTATGTTCTGATAACCAACAATCAATCGAAACAGTTGGTTCAAATGCACCGAAGAAGGCAAAAATGGCAGTAAAGCCATGGTGTCAGTTTTTTTGGGGTTCTAGCTGAACAATTTTCATTAAATACCTGCACAAGGATAAAACAATAACAGGAGAATGCCTTCATCGTTGTTGGACCAGTTGAATGAAAAATAAGGAAAAACGCCCACATTTGGCAAAGAAAAAGTTTTATTTCAACATCATAAAGCACCAGTACATTCTTCAGCTATGGAAACTGCAAAAATACATGAATTGCATTTTACAATTCTTCCACGTCCTCCATATTTACGTAACTTGGCTTCTTCTGTCTATTTCTTATTTCTAAACATGAAGAAGTGATTGTCAAATTAGATCCGCATTTTACAGACATTGATAAATCTTATTTTATGAAGGCATTAAACCTTTAAAGTAATTGGAGTAAGTGTATTAAGTTGGAGCGGGATTGTACAGCAAAACAAAATGCTTGTTTCAGTTTTACCTGACGTAATGAAGTATGTTCGTATTTTAGAGTTGTGAACGGGTTTTACTATCTACATTTGCGTCTTCAATATTTTTTTGTACACATTTTGCATGCAGAATCCTTTAAATACTTTCAGCGTCATTTATCACTGTTCAATAGAATTAAGTTTAATTGTTTATTTTGGATTCTATACGATGCGCTTAGAGAAACAAAGTTAAGAGTATAAATTTTTATAAAAAACAAAGAACAATGAAATTGGCTGACAAATGGTAAACTATGCAGTGAAATGTAGTTTAGTTGTAGATATGCCTTTAATTAAAATGTTCTGCCCTGAATTCGAGAATTACAGAAATGCCCAAGGGACAAGTCCATGACAACAAATAAAGCTATTGATTTTGTAACTCATATTATGTTTGTATTAAATAATTATGTACCTCCATATGCGTCGTTCTCTAAATTAGTGTTTCTTTGATGTATTTGGGATTATTATAACTAATATTTGTTATTCATAGATCTGATTAAATTTAAAGTAATTCCAACGAATATTGTACAAGCACAATACATTACTATTAAATTAAGATGAGGAGATGCGTACTCAGTAATTCCTTTGTATATATGAAGTTAAATCCTTATAATTCCTGTAACTAAAATATATCTTCTAGGGGATGTCAACGCTACCAGAATGATTTGTATGAAACTCATACCGAATGCTGTCAGAAGTATTTCATACCTTTATCCCCTTAAAAAGTGTGTTATTCTTTTAAAATAAAACGTAGGCAAAGGTATAAATTCTGCATGCTTCTTGTTTGTGTAGACATAGAAAACATGATCCAATTTCTATCCAAGAAATATTATTATTAAAATGTGCAACTAATTGTTAGATTTTAATCGTATATCAGTAGTTATTGTGAACTATATAATTATAGCTTCCATTAGTTACTTATCACCCACAACTGGTTGATGGTAATTTAAGATAATAAATAAATGAATAGTCATGACTAACAAATATTCTTGTTTATTGCAGAATTTTAATTTACACATGTTTGTGTTTCTTATATTATGGAAACTAATAGGTGTGTAAGTTAATTAAAATTATATTTGTTTTATTCATTTACATAGGGCAATACTAGGTTCTGTTTCAGGATTAAAACGTGCAACTTAGTTACCTACACTTAAATTAACCCCTTGCATAACAGAAATATTTTTCTTCATCTGCAACATTGTATATTACTATTGTTTGCGTCATTAAAAACGTTTGAGAAATTTCAACCCGTAAAGATATTTACTTATTCTTTAAAATACGTCTACTTTTCTTAAATTATATGGTAATATACACCTTATAGACCTAACTGCTGAAGATCCTTAGTAAGACATTCAGTCCTTTGCTGCAAGTATAAGTCTACAGAGAAGGGAAGCTTTTGTAACTATTTAGGTCATAAGCTTGTTACATTATTATAACAAGCGGAAGCGACCTTTAATTATGTTTATTGCTTGCCCATCGTTAGGCCTATCACGAGTTAGTTTAGATGTTCGTATTATGAAGTGAGTGCTTTTACAACAATTATTACATAATCTGTTTAGATCTAAAATTTATGTTTTTGTCGTAAATTATTATAACATTTAAAGGTAAAGTGAAAAACTTTTTCAGTAGCGTTAGTTTGTTGCAATACAAAACTAGTAAAGGAAAATGTGTAGGGTAAATTTGGACGGTACGCTTTGCGAATTTTATTTAAATATATTGTGGATGTTTGGATTAATACATTACTTGCTACTTCATCTTTGGTTATGAAATTAGTGCTAATAGTTAGAAATAAACAACTAGGTATATCCACTTGAACTTCAGAGCATTGAAACTGCTTCACGTGCAGTAAATATCAAATTAGCAAACAAAACTATAGCTACCTACTGATTAAATAACGTTTGTAAACAGATAATAATAGTTTGATAAACAAATACAGTATCATCTTAAGAGAAACAATTACACTGCTTTATTATAAAACACTTTGAATGAGCGTACACATAAAATAATTAATATTTGGCATACAAAGACAAAAATAATAATTTACATACAACAATATAATAATTAATTTAGTTAATATGTAGAATACATATGACAAGGGACGGGGAGCTAAAAAACTGTACGTATTAACATCGAATAATGTTAATTAAACTACATATTTAAAATACCTACATTTAAAAACATTCATCACATCATAAGGTTATTATATTAATCATATTCGATTGTTAATATTACACAAAAAACAAAGCCTTCATTATTATTATAAAAATATGGTGAAGACGTAAATTGTATATAGTGCAGCTTACAGACAATAGTCTTGTAATACTAGACAATTTTTAAAAATACACTTAAATCTATTAATAATTTCGATATTTTACAAAATTTAACTTTCATTTAGACTATTCTGTCTATATTTATAGAGAATTGTGAATACGTACACTATTCTATTAAAATTGCAATGCAGACTTAATAACAGCCATGAAATACATCCATTAAAAACATTTATTTACATGTCAACATAAATCTGCGTACAGCTATTGATATGCAATTGTGCAGAAAGTTAGAAACTTGGGGAGTTAAAATTGTTTAACATCCTGCTTGTAACTTTTTCCAGTTCTCATTCGCTATACTAAAAATCCTTGAGAGGATTAAGTTATGAATTAATTTCTATACTAAATTTACAACTTTGGTGTAAAAGTAAAAATTTATAAACACAGAACAAGTGAAAAAGTTAACAAGAAGACGTTAAATTACAATGGGGTAAAATTTTAATTTACGACAGCGTATTTAAATATACCAACATATGTGCCTCTATAATTTAATGTAATTCTATTAGTATCAAAATTTAAATTAGGGAATACAAAAATGTGCAATGAATCAACGTAACTATTAGACGCACGATATCGATAACGTATAGTGAGCAACATTTTTCGTTAATTATTTAAAACGTTAAAACTTTAAACTCTATCATTGTCAAAAATCTATAAATAAGAATATCGCAAGTTACAAAATATTTCCATATCTATCATTATCATCATCGATATCTTGCTTTTTTGTATTTTAAAGTAAAACAATTGAAAATTTACTTATGTTAGCAAAAAACAAGATAAGCGCAACCAGAAGCGTAAATGGTTACAATACCGTGCACAAATGATGAACAAATGCCATAGCAAGATAAACGTATCACAGACATTTAAACCAAGTGATTGTTGTATCCGTACGTTTCAATAATTCAAATAAACTCAAGCGTTAGCTATTCAACTAACTGCAATAATTATAAAAATTTGACCAAATGTCCTTTGAAGAGTCTATTTACATAACTGTATTTGCACGAGAAAAAACTAAATAATTAACAGCTGCGTGCTTTCCAACTACAGCATTTGCTTCCAACTTGAAATGATGTCTTTACGCTAAATGCAATTTGAATTAACGAAGCAAATTTATACATAATGTTAGGACGGTTGCAAACTGAAAAATCAAAAATATCTACAAAATTTAGTTCATATATCCAATAATAACTAGTTAATAAAACCTCCCTTTAATCCTAAAGAGGAAAGTCTTTGTTATTTTTTATGAATAAAAACGCGTCATTCTAATGATGACGACTGCAATGGGAAAAATAACATAACTTAAATACACTTACACAACATTTACGTGAAAATATTGAAAATCAGCGGGAGGCATAATAATAAAATACTATAAATGTTAAAAGTAATAGAAGAACACCTATTTGCGTTTATTTCTGCATAGGCGGGTGTATTAATAAAGTGTTTAGGTGTTTGAGTTGGAGGTTTTGATTCTTCAACACATGGTAAATCGGCGAGTGGTATTTGAAATAGATGTCTTAAGGTAGGATCTTCTGGTTGCGTTATTGTAACCTGATTTTGTAAACTTTGCTGCTGTTGATAATCGTCGTCTTCGTCGTCGTAATATATATCGTCGCCATACTCATCTTCAAGGGAATCAGAATTCAGTGGGTTTAACGATGGGTCTTCATCATCAATAAGAGTATTGTCAACAGCTTCGGATTTAGTTGAAAACAAAGACGCTGCCGGTGCTCGGGAATCATCAACTTCTAGATGACATGTTAGCTCATCTAATGTATCACGAATAAACTGATTTTTGGTTTCATTCCTTAAAATGTGCATCCAGGCCAATCGACAATCGCATATGAACTTGTTATCTGCAACAATAATCTAAAGTTAACATCATTTTTAAATAGATATAATTAGATTTAAAAACTAAATAGAAACATTTCTTGTAATCCCGATTCATTATCAACTTTAAAGATTTCTAATATCAAAGCCTAATTTTACCTTTGAATTTGCTGTTAATACTTCGGCTATCTGAAAAGTACCTTTGCGTTTATCTACGATTTGTAATTTTTCCACGGCAAGACCTAAGAGGTTCTCTGATAAGTTGTACAAAGAAGAATATACAATGGGTCTGAAAAGTATAAGAAGACTAGCAAAAATCAGAGGAAAATATGATATTATTAGAGATAAAGAGGCAACGATTAGAAAAAGTCTATTTATTAAATAAATATGCATTTTGCAATCCATCTAATGTAAAACATTTAACCAAAAGCTTAATGTATATTGTTAGTTGTCAATTTTTCCTGGAATTTCCGTGTAGTAAACAAGTATGGCCTATGCGTATGCATACGGGACAACCTCGAAAATGAGGTTTTTTGTAACAGTGTTCTAAAACAATGGGAAAACCGGTCTTTCCACATTGTACTTTCAATTTCTCAGAATTTCCGTGGCCTAGTATTGTGGAACATAATTACACTTTCATGAAGCCCCTTTTGGGATCAATTTTAAACAATTTGACATTATTTTTATTTGCAGTAATTAATTTTTATCTAAGATACTTTAATTTAATAACTGGTTTTAATTTATTTATATGTTAGATCGATCGTAATGGCGCAAATGTTCTTAATAGATTTAAAGATGCATTCTTCTAAGTTTCCTATTGTATCTCCAATTAAATCTATTCTGGTAGGTATATTTTTCTTAATTAAATTAGAATTTCATTTACACTTTGTACTATGTGCTGTTCTGCCTATATTTGAATTGCATTTAGCTTAAATTATAAGTTATTCTGATTTTTATTATTAGAATTGTATTTAGTTTGCATTATTTAATAACTATTTTTCAGAAAATGTTCACCTGTGAGATTAGCAATCAGTTATTCGTCCATATAGACATATTAAAACGTCACTGTTTATCTAGATGCAGTCTTATGAGGGGTAAAATGACAAATCATATATTTTTAAATTATTTTAATTGAGATTTAGTTATAGCACACAACATTCAATTACTATTATGTATCATTGTATTCAAACCACGTGACGTCTTAATGCACATGGCTCTATCTAATCACGCGACGTCTTAATCCAAGATGATGGTATAAGCACGTGGCGTCTAAAACCAAATGTGTTTAAGAATGTGAGACAGAGAGCGATGTACATATCTTTCTTGGCATTATTTTTTGTTTGTTTAATCTTAAGAAGACGTTGCTGTTTGGGCTAAAGGATTGAAATGTTTTTTGAAATAATGTAAATTATATGAATTATTACTGTTTAAATTTTT
>JAHWXV010338794.1:0-12874 GCA_024586415.1 Phrixothrix hirtus
AAGCGAAAAAGCTAGAGTATATAAGAAGAGGCAAGAAACGCCTGCAGTTAGTTCGACTTCAACTATTATCACGAGAAGTCGTAGTAGAAACCAAAAATAACGCCTTGAAAATGACAGATGGGACTCTGTGGAAACGTCGCCACATTAAAAACTGTCCTTTTAAGGACAAAAAAAACACGTGGAAGGAATCTCGGAAAAACGAAATCACACACACACACACGGCTCTTATCAAACACGTAACGCGAAATATCTAGCTTACTACGCCTTAATTAGTGGTAATTCGTTTCTTGCAGGTTAAATCAGCCTGAACCTTCCATGGGAAACGATCCCGTAAAAAAACTGAAGTAGCAGACCACAGTTATTTTATTTTGGCGTCTTTGGACCTCGTTAACAAGTTAAACCGAAACATAATAAAAACTCATTTGCAAAAGAGACGAAGCATTACAAAATTAGAAAGCGAAAGTAATTTAATATACCTGTAAGGATTTTTATAGGTTATAAATCAATATAATAATCAAAGGGCACTCATTTTGTTTTAAAATGACATAGTAATAAATTGAAATACTTCATATCTTTCAATAATTTACTAAAACGAATGGATTAACTTATTGCAATTAATAACATTGCTATTGGTAACTGTAACACGAGAATGTATGATCTACAAAATGTTGGAACCATAACCATCTGAGCAGGAATTCTTTGTATGGAATCGAGTTACAAAGATGGATACACTTTCATTAAAATAGTATAAATGTTAATTATGCCTTCTATAAAATTTAATATTTTTATAAAAATGTAACCATAAATCTCAGTATAATAAGGATTGTTATAGCATTAAAGTAATTACAGTATTAAATTTAATTAACACAAACCTTGAGATAATATATAAATTATTTTTTGAAAATAATAGAGATAGAATCGATTTTGTATAGAATCGAAACATCTTAAATTCGTCATATTAATTTTTAATAAAAATAAAAGTAATATCTGTTAAAATTAGAAGCAATTAAATTCGTGAAGAACTTGTTTATACAAGGTGTATTATTTTAGGTGGAGAATATTAGTACAACTCGATTTTCCTTAAAAAATTGAGCAAAAAGTGTTATAAAAATGTTCGTCTTAAACGTATATTTTTCGAATTAAGGCTCATTTATAATTTTTAAAATTTACAACGCTGTATAAACTGTAAGTAGAGTAAGAACAGGTCATAAGTTTAATATCGTGGCTACCTTAGTAACATTTTTGCAGGTTGTTATTATTATGTTTCTTATAATTTTCAAATGCAGTAATTTGAAACTATTTTTAATAATAGGCAATTAGGAATATAAAAACACAATGCAAAAGATGTTCAAAATGAGCTCCTCTAACCTCTCGACATTTTGTGTCTCAGCGAATGATACCCACTGCCAAATTTTCAAGCATATTTGGTTTCTTATCATGGTAATAACTGTATTATTGATTTGTTCAATCAATTTGTCTTTGGTTTCAGTTTCTTCTTGATAAGAGTATTTAGCGTTACTCAGAAAAAAATCTGAGCAATTCAAGTCTGGATTTCTTGGACACCACGCAATTGGACCATCACGACCAATCCATCGCTTTGAAAATTCTTGATTCATCTTGGTTCGTGTTTAAATCCCTCAATGAACTCCGTCCATTTGAAACTACATACTTATGCGGGTTGCTAAAGGTACACGTCTTCTAATAGGTCCGGTAAATTTTTGGTAAGAAAATTAACATAGTTCTTTGCATTTAAACGATGTCGCAAAATCCGTGATTCTATCAATATGGATTCTTTGATGAAGAGCATGCGGATTTTCATCGGTCAATTGATGCATGTTGTCAATATTGAAAATTCCATTTTGAGTAAATGTTGCTTCATTTGTCCACAACATTTTTTCTTATGAAATTTTGATTATCTTCTTGTTGAAGCAACCACTTGTAAAATTGCATTTCTTGCTGATAATTTTCCGGAAGCAACCCTTAAATTCTTTGGAAGTGATAAGGATATAAACCATTTCCTTGCAATACTCAATGAACTGTACTGTGACTAACGTTGATTATTCGAGCAACGAAACGAGTACTTTGAGTGGGTTCGTTTTCAAATACGTTTAATCTTTTTTCTACCTTCGGCAGTAGTACACGACAACCACGGCATCCATCTACCTCATAGAAGGATGTTAATCTTTCTGTTTCTCGTAATCATCGGTCTGATCTCTGGATAAGGTTCGTATTAGCTGCTTATCCGCATATTCATCGAATACATACTTCATGATTTCAGCTAAACGATTAAATAACACTAACAAACCTGAACTTTAAACGATTAAATAACGCTAGAAAGCCTTAACAGAACACGATAAAAGATTCTACAACTTAGTACAAAGTAACGTTTCTGTCATTCAAAGACACGCAACAAAAGATAATGTAGGTGTAACAAATGTCTAGCTGTCGTCTGATTAAATAATACAGTGTTGTAATATGTTCTACAAACAAGTAAATCAAAGAAATTGCTGGTAAATAGGAGAAAAATATGATTTATTTCTGTTTTCTTGTGCCTAAACTATGGGTGGTTACTTTTATTTAATAATTTTGGACAGTTATAAGCAACTATTCCGCAACCGAACAGTTAATAACGAATTGGTACTAAAGTTTCTTACATAGTTTTTGATGCCGAATCGTATAGCGCTGATAACCTCTACTTGAAATAATACACCCTGTATATAGGCTATGCCAAAATAGGCGGTAGGACAATTTAATTTGTAACAACGTCTAAACAATTACACTGTAACCTGTGCAATTGAATAACAAATTCTTAAATGACAATTACTGTAATCCAATTACAAAATTACGAAAAATTACTGAATGATCAAACTTTCGAAATAACTGAATATTACAGTTCAGTAACGAAATAACACAATTAATAACTTTTAGAGAAAGGTAATTGGATAATTACATTGAACTATATTTAATTAAGACTATTAATAAGATAAATTTCAATATAAAGTATAATACGTTGAAATATAATGAATGCTAATCCAGTGTCATCAACGGGAGCAAAATAAAAGGTTTGATATGATACAAAATTGATTAATACTACTTATTGATTAATCGACAAATATTTAAATTTAATAAATCGACATATAACGGGGAAAACTGAATAATCAAACTAAATTTTACAGGAAAGTCGCAGTCAACAACAATTGTACCTTTATAAGCTTTATTTAAAGCATTAAAGTCAATTTCTAATAAATTGAGATGTAACAAAGTTAGATGTTAAATGTTTTAATAGGTAACCTTCGTTCGTAGAGCAGAAGTCACTTGGAAGGCTCTCCGGTAGCTCAGTTATTTCAGGTAGTGGCAAGTCCATAGGATATAAAGAGCAGCAGCAATTACGGTCTATGGGCGCTTTATGTGTTCTAATCATTGTTAAGTAATTAACAGAGTAATTTGCTTAATAGTGATTAGTAGTATTTTTCTTACAAAGGAATCAAGCCTATGCTAATTGTTGTTGTATTAGAAATAATAGAAGCACAATACAGTAACAATTTAATTATCACAGTAAACGAAATACAGATATACTGAACTTCATAATGATTTTAAAATAAATTGATTGTGTTTTGCTTAGCAACAACTATCAAGGAATTCAGGTGTAATGTCTTTCATAAATAGAAGTAATTAGATCCGGTCCACCAGTTGAACGTAGTTGGTAGAGAGTTGTTATACCGCCTTCGAAGTCAGCTGTAAAATATTAGAATCAAGTAAATGGAATAAACTGAAAATAAGATAGACATCAACTTGAGCAGCGCTCGAAATTAAGGTTTACCTGATCTAATTACCAAAATTAATAAAAACATTAAATGGCGTTACAGGTGAAACCTGCAAAGTCGAACAAATAATGAAATTGAAATTCAATTAAACATCAAAATAACTCAAAACAAGATAAAAGAATATAATATTTAGATCATTAAGTAGTAACAAATATTAATTAAATGTATTATGAATTTCTAGGCCGAAAAACCCAATTCAGAAATTTCCCTCCTCAGTTAGTTAATCGAAAATAGAATATCCTTTAAATAATTACTGGGGCGCGCATGTGACAAGTTAGAGTTTAATTTAAATAGAGATAGAATTAATAATTCAGTGGCCAGGTTTAGCGTTAAGTAAATTTTATTACTCATGCAACAACCGTTATATCTTACTCCATAAATTAGTGGCTTGCTGGATCCCGTTTTTGCCATACCATAATTGAATAAATCATGAATTTCTACATTCATATGACGTTTCCAGCTCAAAAATTCTGCTTAGCAAGAAACAGCAATGAAACCGAACCTATATTTAAATTGTGAAAACCATTGTAACGCCAAGATAATTTAAACGAGTTTTGCAATAATATCTACTGAAGTTTAAAACAGACGGAAGCGGTTCGATTGGCTTTTCGATTTCCAGCGATGACGGAAAGTCAAAAACCAATTATCGTGCGCCAACTAGTGATATAAAGTCAAAATATATATCCAAATTTAAGGAATTGTTTAAAAATGTTAGAAATTTTTAATTAAATTAGAAATTCTAATACACGGTGTAAGGTTGCTAAAGACGATGCGCATATCAATTTTCTAGGAGGAATCACATTAACTATTCATTGTAGTAACCTTTCTGTTTAGATAACAAGCATCTCATTTTTCGTATATTCTTCATAGTTTATCAACATTTCATACAAAGTATTAACTAGTGATATTCGAAGTGGGCGATTTGTCACCTCGGGGGTGTTTGAATTATCCAAAGGGGTATCGGGAACGATACTAATTTTAGTTATTTAGCTTCACTTTGTATTGTTGGAATAAGAAAATCCGGGCAAGGACTCCTGAGTATACAGAACAGGTAAGGGGGCTTTATTACTAACAACAACCAAAGGGAGTGGTGATCCCAGAAAATCTGAGCGCAATTTTTCAAATTTTGGGGAATTTATGTTAAAATATAAATGGACAAGGTGCCATATGTCTAAGAGTGAAATAGATGAGTGAAATATAGCTCAAGGCCTAATGAACAACATATTTAAAATCAATGGCACTGTGTTTATTTGTGTTGCGTAATGAATCAGTCATACAGGAATAAGCTGTCACTGTGTTTATTCAGATACAACCTGTTACAGTTTGATATAATTGTTTCAAATATCTGGCAATTTAGGGTTAGAATATTCTTCGAATTTTTTACGAGTTCTAGAAGTTTCCTTAAGGAAGACTATACCTGAGTATATAAAGTGTACTATGTAAGATTTTATCAGCTACAAATCAGGTAATATTTGTTGTTCCTGTAAGAAACAACCAATCTGGAATGTTAGGACAATATTTGTTCTGTATTGCAGTGTGAATATCTGGAGAAAGCAGGCGATTGAGCATTTTATGGTGATTTGTATGAGTTTATTTGGATGATGGTGGATATTTAATTATTACGAGATACGTTAACAAACTAAGTTTCGTTTGACAGGACATATTCAGCACAAAAATGTATTGTGAAAAAGTCCCGGCATGCCATGAAGGCTCGATTTTAGGTGCAAAAAAAGACGGAAGTCATTAGGAGCAAGGTCCGGGCTGTATGGAACAAAAATTCTCTAAGGGGTATTGTACCGCATTGGAAATGTAAGGGGGGGGGGGATTGTTGTGAATCAAAACAATGCCGCTGGTGAGCATTCCTTGGTGTTTATTCTGTATTACACGACGTATTTTTCTAAGCATCTCGCAGTAAACATTTGCATTGATTCTTTCGCGCCGCGATTAAAAATTCACCGCATAACACCTTGTCTATCCCAAAACACTGTGCACATGCTCTTTCGATTTGCAAGATTGCCTTGTAATATACCTATGCCGCTGCATCGAATTTGCCTTTTGTAAATAATTAATTAAGTCAATTTTAATCAATAAACTCTATGCTAAAATAACTACATTAATTATATATATTTAAATTTCTTAGAACCATTTCTTTAATTTAATACTAACTTAATTATTACTTATATAATTACCGAGATTTTAACTGATTATCATATTCATTTATTCATTTATTTGTTTATTTTTACTTTTAACCACCGCTGCATTTATTAATATTAAAATTAGGTATATCTTGAAGTTTCTTGTATAAACTATTAATCTAACAGTTCAAGATTCTTGACATTATTCAACAAAACATGACCTTTGTATGTCAAGGGGTTTGAGCTCTGTGCATAAATAACACGAATAGCCCGGACAGATTAGATAAACATACGTTAGTTTTAGTTATTAATGGAAATTTTTACATTATATAAATTAATTTAATTACTTTGTGTTAATTAGAATGTAGCTTATTTATTTAGAAGTTAGTCTGTATTAATAACCGCTATATTACGAATAACTTTTATTTTGTTAATTCATGTAATTAAGTCTGTACAACTGTTTTTGTTGATTACTTTTAATTGGAAACAGTCCGATAAATGACGGTTACTACTGTTTCAAGCGCATTAAATTGCGTATCCGATGTTATATTAACTAAGTGTGAAATATGTTAATTAGGCAAATTAAATTAACTAAAAGCTGATTCTCCTTGAGTTACAGATAACAATTTCATATAGAAGCTCGCATTGTAAAGTAGAACTGAGCATGTACTACCGTCTTTGCTGGTTGAACAACTCATCGAGTAATTTAACTTAATAAACCGAATATTATAGGGAATAATTTACCTCATAATCGAGCGGAGAATTAGTCCTATGCAAAGTAAACTTTAAAATTGTTAAAATTGCAAATCCGTAATGTTTTGATTACTTTTCATAATTAAAATTTAAAACAAACGTACTAATCGTATTTTAATACAGGCCGCATCATTCCAGAATTTAGAAGGAACGAAACGCTCTGTAAATAAAGTACGGTACTCAACGAAAGGACTACGAAGATTGTTTACCTACGCTTTTAGTTTTGACATCAATTAATAAACCAGAAAGATCCTATTCCGTTTGGCTAAAGACTATTTATTCCGACACTCACCGGGGTGTTGAAAAATATCCCGGATCTCGTCCGCACAGATGTTGGGAGACCACCCTTTTGGTACGGTCTTTCGCGCCATGTAGTGATACAACCCAATTGGTCCGTGACGCTCCGCTTCCTCTAAACAAACCTTGGTCAAGTATAAATAAGCTGGCACCAAACAACAAATACCTAAATTAAAACACACACGCGAAAATAGCACTTTTAAAATGATTGTATCCACTAATGCACTGTAACAATAAACAGACGCCATCTTGGTGGTCCTGATCCGTTAGATCGATCATATCAATTGTAAATAATAGCAGAAAAGTGCACTGGCACGACAACTATATACTGTAATTAAAAGAGAAACGGTCGACAACTAATTTTAAAAGGTTCATATCTATAATAAAATTCAAATGTTGTAGAATTTAATTTATTATGTTTAATAAATGAATTTTCTGTTATAAAGTCTTATTACTGAAAGTAAAATTATACGAACAATTAATAAAGGATTATATTACAAAGGTAATATAACTACAGTTCATATAAATGGTTACAAATACAAAAATAAATAAATATCAAAATGAAACACAGTTTAAAAATAATAAGCATGCAATTATCTTGAGTTAAAATTGATTTCAAATAATTTAAATTAAAATAAAATACATTTATAGTGCTTCATAATTAAATACAAATAAAAATAACTTTTTAAAATGCGTACACTTAGCCCATTAAGAAATAGTAAACTGCACAAAACTTACGAGCTTCAACTAAATTAAAAATCAAAGGTGTTAATTGAGGTAATTACAACAAGAGTCATGACACAAATGTACATACAGAGTGAACAAAATTAAACCAAGTCAACAATCTTAAACCAGTAGAGTTTATAAGCTCCATTTCACAATGGGAAGCAACCTTGTAAATAAATTTTAACGTGTACATAAATAAAGTTAGTTTTAGATAGTTTCCGCAGAATCCAATATATAGTTCTGGCCCAAACTCCGACTTAAGAGCTAAACCAGAGGCAATCATAACGCTGGTCAAGCATCCCCGTTATAAGTTTTAATGACTACACCAGAGCACGTTACGGCCTTCGATTTTGTTCTTATTGGTACAACTTCATAGATTGTCGTTTTGATTCAGGGTTTTGATAAGCTACTCATGTATTATCTCCAGTCACTATACTGCTTTTATTGTCGTAACGTGTCAAACACTCAAGTGCACTTCCCTGCCGCTTCTTTTTGTGTTTCTCACTAAGATTTTGCGGTACCCAACGAGCAAAAAGTTTCCGAAAACCTAGTTTTGCATGAAGAAGTGATCTTGAAATTTTGGGAAATTCCTGCACGAACCAGTTCATCACTAACTAAGGCGGACGCCCACTTCGTTCGTCATCGTGCACATTATCACGTTCTTTATTGAACTGTCTAACCCGTCTCCTTACAATTGTATCACTCATCACATTTTCTCCGTATACCTCACGAATTTCTTGGTGAATGTAGACTGGTTTGATGTTCGTCGCATTGAAGAAACGAATTATATCACTTCAAACAAGAATCACGAAGCGTATACAACACTCAACTAACCTAAAATGGCGTCAACTCCTTCTCAATGGGTTAGGGCAAGCACCGTGCATGCGCGCAACTGCATTCACGGCGCTGCGGTGACAAAACATACAAACGGAACTTAGTTTGTACCTCGTATTATCTACCATACATTGTTTCTTAGTTTAATCCAAAACATGCTGTTGCATGTTTATATGTGGTTATAGACCCGGTAAATTATATTTAAGAGAAGTGAAGGGGAAGTTGACTAAATCGACAATTTTTTGTGAATTAGAGGTGTATAGCGCCCAGAATTGATAAGCAAAGTCTGAAGACTTCTAATAATTTCCTGAATTCATGTTAGGCGAAGTTGTGTCAATCCCCAGTAAACTGACTGCAGACATTTGGATGTATACGGTGAATACTGATATCGGAACAGGCCTTGAAACAAAAACGTAATTGAGCAGTGACGAATAGTGTAGTGTTCTGGGTTTGCGGACTTTGATCTTAGTGCTGGGATGTTGCGTTCTTCTTATATCAATTGAGATCGTGACTGTAAATAATACAATTGTGCTTTCACTGTCTCTCTTTCTCTCCTAATCTCTTAAGCACTAATTATAGTTATATATTTAATATCTGAATAGCAGTTGAATCAATTGTGGGTACTTTCAGATAGACAGAAAATAAAGTTACCATTTAAATTAGCAAATTGTCGGTCATGAAATAACGAAGCACGTCCAATTTAATTAATACTTAATAAATAAATAATGAAAATGCAATCGTTTAGGCATATATTTGTTTAAATTAAAAAATACCATCTTCCGAGAAATTAAATTTGCATTTAGCATAAAACGATTGTTAAATAAATATTGGTAATTAAAGAGCGCAAGCGCTTGTGGAAAACGTTTCCTATTTTCCAGCACTAGGTATTCCGATTTTCTCATTCGTATTTCACCCTTACATTTAAGAGGTGGTTAGAACGTGCGCGATTTGCGGGTCATTTAAACTTCGCGGAAACGTCTAGTTATAAATTGCCTTTTTGAAAATAAAAAATTATTTGAAACAACTTTTCTAATAAAAGTTATAAAATAGTTTAAAATTTTTGTTTTTAAATGAGGATCTTAATTGGTTGTCTAAATAAAAGGGTGGCGTGTCAGAGTTCATTTTTTTTAGAAGTAGGTTATCAAAAAATTATTAATATAAAAGACTTGGTTTAAAGTTATGCAATAAATTAGGGTCCTGTGCTGTTGGTGTTGCTCTTAACCAAACCCTTAGTGATTATAAATTTTCTTACGTTATAAGCAACTTTCAACTTTAATAAGCTATAAATAAGTCTCTCATAATTTATAGACGTGAATCTTGTCAAAATTATGCAAATTAATTGGGCAACACCATTAAGAATTTTTAATGATCCCACTTTTGTTTATATTTTTTAGTTTGGGGAAAATTGGGGTATAATAATTCAGTGATTGAAAACATAATGTGAGTTGTTTGATAGTGATTTGAAACGATGAGTGGGTTAGTGTTTGTGTTTTTAATTTTTGTCGCTTTTTGTGGTGGTCTTACGGCACCTACCTGTGTTTGTGATAAAAGGGAATGTGAAATTATAGACGAACTTGATTGTCCTGGACTTGGAGTCGTAGTGTGGGATCCTTGCAAGTAAGTTCACAATTTTAATTATATGGTATCACCATTGTGTCAATAAAATCGTTAATTCTGAATTCGATACGAACGTCCAATATTTATAGAATCTCTTCTGCTATCATCCCAAAACAGCACCATTTTATTTAAGCGACGTGTACTAAGGAACATTTCGATTTCCTTTTCTAAAGAATTTAGTACTCCATAAAGCGTTTAATCTCACCTAGGTCAAAGCTTTACGACGTTCCACCTATCATTTTATCTGCAGACACTCTTAAATCTTTCCCTTTTAATAAAGTTGACTTCGCCATTATTGGTTTATCATCATTAGGTACGTCCAAATTTAGCCCATGACTAAATACTTTTTAAGAAGTCAAACGATTAAGCACTACTTTTGAGGGGTTTTTGGATACTTCATTATGTTCATTTTACGTTTAATAATTTGCCCAGGGATTATTCCTGAATCTAGAAGCGTATTACTAAAGCGATATTATTAAGTGTATTTATTAAAACTGCTATTTTACAGCATCTTTTTTACTTTAATTAAAAAAATCAATAAATTCCATCTAAGCGAAGCTATATAATGTTTGTCATAGACGATATTAAAAATGCATGCAATTAAAACACTAGATAAACTTTATTACAAATTAATTATTTATTTCTAATATTTTGCTAATTTTAGCTCTTCATTTTACAAATTAGTAATACGTAATACATTCGTTTCGATATAATTTTGACAAAGTTCACGGTGGTGGTTTGAAAAATTTTCCAAAGATTTTGGGGTCTTACAACTTTGAAGAAGGAAGTTTTGAGACATGAATAAATAGGTACAAATTGACGATTTAAATCTTATCACTTCAACTTCCTAAACCGATGATTGGGAAAAAATTATATCAGTTCTAGTATAGGGTGAAAAAATACATAACCACTGTTTCTATTACTAACCCCATTTCCAATAGAAAGAAATTTAATTTTGTAAAACAATACAATCGAGGAGTGTTCAAAATTTAATCATTATTTATGTCTAAAAGAAGAAGGATGTCTCAAGCGAGTGGCAAAAGATATGAAGATCAAGGATACAAAACAATAATAAAAGAATTGAGCTCAAGATGTTTTAATCTGTAAACCTTAATTTTGCCGTGTATTCTGCTTTGTTGGTTAAAGCAGTTGAGCAAAGCTCGAATGAGAAGATATAGAATATTGATGCAAGAAAGTCTTCGAAGTTTTTGACAGTATGACCAAAATTATGAAGACAGGATAACTTGAGCGAAACAATTTAAAAGAACACAGTACCATAGTTTTAGGAAAGCATGGATAACAATTAAGTCGTCAAAATCTGACGAAGACAGTAATGTTGCTGAATTTTACAAATGGCCATGTGTATCGCAAAAATTCTTCTTCTTCCTTATTCATTAAGTTTAAGAACATGACAGTCACTTTAAATTTGTTTAAAGATATCTATGCAACCATAAAACAAAAAACGTGAGATACGTAAACTTCCTTGGGCTTCTTGGTTTTAACTGCTATGGTCGTTTCGCCATACCTATCAGAATTTTGCCAAATCTTGAGGGATTTCGCACTCAGGAGGGATCTTTTACGTGACAACACATCAATACGGGACCTAAAATTTAACTCCCTTATCCTAGATGAATACATTTTTTAAATTGTTTTTTGCTGAAAGTTTGCTGATCTCGGCCTTTGGGCATAGAGGCAAACATGCTAACCACTACACCAAATGCGCCTGGTCATCTTTTTTTTAAAATAATTTGATTTTTCAACGTAATCCCCTTTACATCAACATAGTTTCCTTATAGTAAAAATTTGTTTCTTATTGATTTGAAGCCAAGTGTTCTACGTCTGTTTTTGGGCTATAATCAGAATCAAAACGACGTCCTCTTTAGTAATCTATAGGTAAAAGTCGAACGGAGCCGGGAGCGAATTATAAAGGGGATGGTTTAATTTGGAAGGTTGGAGAAATTGGGCGGTTTTTGATTATATAAAGTTTTGGCACAGGTATCTGCATTTATTACTGTCCCTTTTGGCATATAATCAATGAGTTTACTGATAGATCGCTGCTAGTGTGCCTTTTCCGAGTTGAACAACCCTTTATTAACACATTGCTCGGATTTGGATTTTGTATCAGGATTCCAATCATGCACTTACAATCCTTGTTCAAGTTTCCCAACCGATTTTATGAAATTTTTAGCGTATTTATGTTAAAATTGTCATTCAAGATGGTTGTTACACTGGGTTTGTCAAACTAATAGCGGAGCTTTACACTACGATTTTTGAGGACCCTTTCTGGTCTTTAACGCTCCTATTAAAATTGTTTGAACCAAAACATTTTTATGCATTACGATGGTGAATCATTTCCAAATACGGCGACCACTTTTTCACGAATTGTATTTGGCCGATGACTTATTTTGCAAGGAATTGTAGTTGCGATATTCCAATTTTAAGTTGCTCATTTTTCCTCGCGATACAAATGCAAACTAATTATCACACTTAACTGAAATTTTCTATGTAAGGTTAGAATACATACTTATTGAGGTACAAATTTAACTGCTAAACCACCGAGAAATAAGAAGCTCAACATTCTACTTGGGATTCGAACCTTAAGTGGTAAATGCAATACTATCGTGCCACTTATTTCCCTGCATAAATTGAAGACAGCCAAGGATAAACTTACAAAACTATCTAATGGCG